>SJVG01000509.1:0-27601 GCA_034774675.1 Scedosporium minutisporum
CCCAAGGACCCCCTCCCCACGGTTCTTTCCCCATCGACATCCGCGCCCTACGTCGCGAATTCCTCCAGCTCCAAGCCCGCGCACACCCAGACCTCCACGCAGCGAAGCACAAGACACGCGCGCAAGCGACCTCGGCGCACCTCAACGAGGCCTTCCGCACGCTGACGAACCCGCTCCTAAGGGCGCAGTACCTCCTCTCGCTCAGGGGGATAGACGTGGCATCGGACGAGGCGGCCAAGGTGGCGGATATGGAGCTCCTTCACGAGGTGATGGAGGCGAGGGAGGAGATCGAGGAAGCGCACAAGGAGGAGGAGTTGGAGGGGGTGAGGAGGGTGAATGATAGGAGGATAGCGGTGAGCGAGGAGGTGTTGGAACGAGCTTTTGCTGAGGATGATTTGGAGGCGGCGAGGGGGGAGGCGGTGAGGTTGAGGTATTGGGTGAATATTAAGCAGTGTTTGGATGATTGGGAGCCTGGGAAGAGGGTGGAACTGCAACACTGATTGCGTTTTGTTGGATGTTGGGGGGGTCTACGATGAGGCATCATGGTCGTGGGGTCAAGATAAGGGCATTAATGCACTGTTTTGCATGGAGGATGGTACTTGGACGCGTGTGCGATAGGCAGGCTTCGGATATTGATTGATATTTGCCCCTAGCTGGTGAGGCCAGGGACAGTGGGTTTGATGATGTATCACAACGGCATTACACAAAAGTTGGGAGGTTGTTTCGAGGACGGTAGTGTATAGTACTGAGGTTGAAACAAGGCTCGAGCTGAAGGGTCATGTTCAATGTTCGTTGTTCCCATGTGGTGCGGTTCACATGATGAAGCTACGAGTGTCTGAGATCAAGCTCAGCGTGACTAGTACCACGCCTGGAGACAATAAAACAGGGCAAGAATTAAAGGAAACTTTCAATGTTCCTTGAAACGCAAAAGGACCGTGGAGTGGTTCTCAGAAGATCGGAGGCCAAAAACAAGGCTCTTGTTTCGAACCCTATGATCTATTTTTGTTTCTTCGTTGGGGGTTATGTTTTCCTACATGACTGCAACACGCATTGCTCGAAAGGACCAACTCTTGCAACATTCGAAAACTCACGGAGCAATAGAAATTTCTAAAGAAGGCAGCGGATCTGTTGCGTTCAGACAGGGTAATGATTGTTAGGCAGGGAGCTTATAGGCTTCTGGGACAGCCTCTTCTTCTTGTCCCATGAAGTCATTGCGGGACTGTATGGTATCAAACGCCCTAGCTACTAGTTTCATATCAAATCCTATTTGATCCACCAACGGATTGCGGCGTTGTCATTTGCGCTACATAGGCCACATCAGGCATCCACAGACGCCTCTATCACATTACAATCACTGGACAGCGCAGGTGTATCTTCCTGACCCTTCAGTCCCAAGCAACAGGCAGCAGCAGCACTTGAGCTCTGAGTGCTGTCAGCTTTGAAAGTGGTGAAGCGTTTGTTAGCACTGTGAGACGGGGAAGGTGCCAAGCTGTTCCTCTATCTTGGATGTTATTCCTGATGCCTGCTTGGACTTCCCTCCAACAACTTTACGCTTCTTCGTACAGGGGCCTGGCCAAGCTCACTTAACCCCGCGTCCATCCTCTCTAACCCAGCCCAGCTTGCCATTGATCCATCCCACTCCCACCGCCATTACCCCAACACGACATTACCCCCGCGCCCTCGCCAACCAACATCCCCACCCCGCGACTCCAAATCCGTCACCGACTCACCATTACCAAAATCCGCCCCACCAAATGTCCGGCATCAAGATCCTCTGCTTCGGCGATTCCCTCACATCGGGCTGGTTCAACTTCGGTCTTGGCGAGCACCCTTACGCCGAAACCCTCGCCGAACGTCTCCGGGCCGCCTTTCCCTTCCCCGTCTCCGTCAAGGTGTCGGGCGCGCCCGGGGATCTCGTTTGTACGGAGCGGTGGATGGACCGGATGAAGGCTGAGTGTCAGTTTTTTGATATTCCCTCTTTTTCTCTTTTTGTCCTCGAGACTCTGAACTATATTTCTTCAAATATTTTGGGCTTCGAGATGGTTGGTATACTGACCGCCCATACGTGCAGATGAGAAAGACGACAAGTATACATGGGCAATCGTCCTCGGCGGCACAAAGTATGTCACAACCCACCCCTTCTCCCAACTCTTGTTCCAAGAGCACATAACCATACTAACATTGAACAAGTGACATTGCCTTCCGCATCCCCGCCGACCAAATCTTCCAATGCCTCTCCGAAACATGGGACGTCGCCCTCTGCAAAGGCACCAAAGTGCTTGCCCTGACTGTACCTGAGTGCCGTTCCAAGATGCAGTTCGCCACGGACACGCGAAACGAGCTCAACGGCCTCATCCGAAAGCACAAGGAGCACAACTTGTACGCTTTTCCCCAATCAGCCGACACACTCTTTTTTTTTTATCATTTATTCTCTTTTTGGCGTAGGAAGCAACTAACGGACAAAATATAGTCATGCCTTTGACCTCTACGCCCACCTCCCTTACCACGTCCTCACGCGCGAGCAGAGACAAAAGTACTGGGACGACGGCCTCCACCTCACCGAGGAGGGCTACAACTGGATGGGAGAACACATCGCCGACGCCCTCATCAAGATCATCCAGGCCGAGGTGGTGCCTAAACCCGCCGCGGTGTCGAAGCCCGAGAGGAGGAAGAGGAAGCCGAAGGTGTATGGTGACGAGGCGAGCGTCGAGGAGGAGGAGGGAGATCCGAAGAGGTTGAGTAAGGGGTATGTTGTAGTGCGTAAACGGGATTTGGAGTGATGGACGTGATGGTGGTTTTGGGTTAAGGACTTCGCTTTGATTTCGCATAGGAAGAGGAGGAAAGTGGTGTTCCGCGTTTGTTTCTTCTTAGAAGAGAGACTACACATCAAGCCGCATGTTTGTTATTCTACGGTCTGCTTTAGGGTTTGTTTTCTGTTTTGGGTTTCCTTTTGTCATGATACTCCCAGATGCAATCAGAATAGAAGGGATTAATCTCTTAGGCCTCGTTTACCTAGTGTGCTATGCTCAAGCCTGAACGCCAGTAGTTATGTTTTGTACACAAATCTTGATCCCTCTCTTGAAGTAAGAACTCGTCCGAACGTCTTTTCGTATCTCGTCCCTCTATGCCCTAAGGTGGGCAGCAACAAACTCCTGTAAAATGAAATGTTAGCATCCCACATGCCTCCCCACCCTTATGATGCTCGTTGAGGGGGAAAAAGACTCACCGGATACTCAGTCTGCAGAGCATTAACAACATGCTCCACCTCCTCAGCAATACCCTGAACATTAGCATCCCACCTCCTCGTCTCCTTGCCCACCTGGACATCAGCCTTCCCACTCCCCTTAACACCAGACGCCTCACCCTTCTCAAACCAAATAACCCTATCCACCTGATCAATCCGTCCAAGAAGCCTTCCCTGCTCAATCATGCGAGCCGTAGTATCCTCCGCACCAGCAGCATCGAGCCCCAAGAGCGCACCGAGGGCATCGAAGCCGATATTCTCGTAGAGCCGCGACGCGCCGAGGAGATTGTGCTCGACGACGGCCTTGACGAGCACGGTCGAGCCGGAAGCCGTAACGGCCAGCTGATGGGGCAGCAAGCTCTTGGCGAACTTGTCGACCTCGTCCTGCCGGAGGAGCCGATCGAGGAACATCTTCTCGAGGATGCTAAACTCCTCGAGACCCGCCGACCGCTCGTCCCTGTAGAGCCTCGCGAGGAGCCTACTCCTCTGGGGGCCCGCGGGGGCGAGGACGGCGCACTTGATGGCCATGCTGAGGGTGTGCAGTCTCTCCTCCTCTGCGATGGCCTTGGAGAAGCTAATGTCGTGGTACCGCTTCGAAGCGTCCAAGAAGTCCCGTTTGGCATCGCGGATTCTCGCCTGCGAGAGCTGGAAGTGGAGATGCAGCTCCGGGTCGGCGACGGTGTGCATGATGTTCTTGAGCTTGTTGACGTAGGTATCCGCCGCGGGCGTATCGTCGACCTCGAGGAAGTTCCTCACGATGCGCACCCATATCCTCGCCACCTGCTCGTTGGTAACCTGCCGCTGCGAGGAGTCGAGGGGGATCTGGGCCAGACACCTCGCCGCGTCGATGTAGTCCTCGTTGGACTCGTGCGCCGAGGCGATGAGGTCGCGGAGGGCGGCGATCTGGTCGAGGAAAGAAGAGGAGGCGCCCGTGGAGGCGATGAGCTCGAGGGCGTGAGTGCCGACTTCAATGCACAGGTCGACGTTTTTGAGGTCGCGGAGGGTGGTGGCGAAGAGGTCGAGGAGGGAACGCGTGGCTACGATGCCGAGAGAGGCGGAGACGAGGGAGGTGACGATGGCGGAGAGGTCGGTGGTGGCCGTTGGCGGGGAGGAGAGGTCTTTGATTTGGCGGAGGATGGCTTCGTATTGCTCGGGCTTGGAGGAGTCGGGGGTGGATTGCACCTGGGCGAGGGCCGAGGCGACTTTTGGCGAGGGCGCCATTGTGAAGGGTTGTGGTTGGTAGAGGGCAGGGAGGTGATGGGAATGAGAATGGCAAACAGGCGAGCTCGGGGTTGAGAGGAAGAGGTATCACAGAGATAGACCGAAAAATGGTGGACGGTGTAAGGTCCGAGTTCGAGAAGATTGCCTGCCTGGAAAAGGTTGGGTAGGTTTTGAGCTTGGGAGGATGGATTAGATCGACATCAAGTGTTTGTTGGCTGGAGTTGGGGAGAGCTTTGTGGAGGTGTGGGATCAATGGCGGGGTAGTTCGACCTTCCCAGCCCAGCTCGAAATTAGCGTGGGCTGCCGCCATTGAGCGCGCCAGGCACCAGGCTGGCCTCACCTAACACCAGCCGCAGGCACCAAGGTATTGCTACCTAAATTTCGGGAGACCGCTGCATCAATGTGCTATATTCGGATCAATTGACCGATCAATGATGAAACGCAGCTGCCGCTAATGCTGTCCATGGAACATCGAGGAGCACCGCCAACCTCGTCACTTCTTACTAGATTATTACACTTGATCTTGATCTTGGTGCCTCAACACGAGAACTATATCCGTATATCAATCCTGTGAGGGTATCTCAATCATCAATCCTAGGTATCCCAGCGGTGAATGCAAACTTGGAAAAGAAAAGAAGATTCCCCAAAAATCTTCATGTCATTCTGTTTGATGTCCCAAGCACCCAGTTTTCCCTTTTCATGTCGACTTTTCTCTTCTCAATTTTTTTCTCAATTTCGTTCCTCTTTTTCCTTAAATGGCCATTGGCCATGTCATGACAGAAAGTACGTGGTATCAAAAAAATCCCTAAATATAACCAAAGAAACATTTTGTAGAACCTCCAACCATCCTCACCTTCATAGCTCAACACCAGTCCACCGACCCCTCTCAGTGTGCCACCATCTGTCCTTATCCTTATCCTTCTCCTTCCTATCCACCGGCGCCGTAGGCATGTTCCACCGCCCACTACACATATCAGTCCCCCTCTCACCGCAATCCCCCAACAAATCGCTGACCTCGACCAACCCGCCATTCTCATCCTTGGCACCCGGATCGGGAGTCAAGTCATACCGGATCTTGCTCTCTGTCGTGCCAATGAACCCCGCGAGCCCAAACTTGTCGACAAGCATACCGTTCTCGTCGACCACGTTAACGTGGTACCGAGGGAGCCTCCACGCCGCCTCGAGACGCGCTTGGGCCGCCAACCGCGCCTGGTGCAGATTGGTCGCCGGAGCAAGGAGCGACGCGTCGGGTGCGAAGGCAGGGCTCGTCGGCGATTTAACGCCTGCTGCCGTCGCCGCCGTCGGAGAAGCCGGAACCGAGAGCGCAGACTTTCCGCTGCCGCTCATGTTTCTCGCGTGGCTGGTAATAGGCCTGAACCTGTCGCCTGGCATGTCGGCTCGGTCGCGTGGTCGGCAGAGACCCTGGAAGAGCCCCTCGGGGTCGTTCGGTGCGCGGAGGATGCGCAGCGCTGGGAAGCCCTTGGCTGCGATGCTGCGGGCGAGAATCGAGTCGGCGGCGTTGACGCAGTTCGGGTGGCTCGTGATGTCCCAGTGGAGTTTGCGCAGGGAGTTCGACGCGAGGTAAGGCATGAGTAGGATAAAGTTATCCTCAGGCATTAGAGGCGGGAAGAACTGCACAAATGCGAGGTTCTCTAAGCTGATGAGGTTCGAGAGCACTCGGGCGAGCGCCGGCATGTCGTCGATGTTGATGTGCCGGAGTACAAGTCGCTGGATCGATCGGCTGGCGGAGAGAGTCGCAAAGTTTGATAGGCCGTTAGAGGTGATTCCCGACAGATACGATAGAGACAGCGTCTTCAACGCAGGGAGAGAAAGTAGGCTATCGTCCTTGAACGCGGTAAAAGGGAGGTTTGACAGGAAGAGATGCTGGAGAGATGGGAGGTAGGAAATGGCTGTTGTGATGAGGTTGTCGGGAGTTAGCGAGCCGCCAGGAAGCGTGTGAATCGTCAGCGTCGTCAGGTGGCTCCAACTGAAGTGGAGCTCCAAGAAGGCCGAGCTTTGAGAGGGGTGGATATCATTCGGCGTGAGGAAGGGTCTCTGCTGCTGTCCCATCGGCGGACTCTTGGTAAGCTGCTTGGCTCCAGATCGGGTCTGAGGCCTCTGGACCGCCGAAACACCATCAATCATCCAATCCATGTGCTTGAGCTTCCGGCGCGTCGAGAGAGCGTGGAATAGGCGGTCAAATTGGTGCGTGTAGCGAGGGTACAGCCCAACAAGACGCTCCAAATTAGGACAGGCCATGATCACGGAGGCGACTAGATCGTGGTAAGCCTCGAGGGGCGTGTCTTCAGGTACCGCGGGGACCTTGAGTGAGTGGACGATGACGGCAATTTGTTGGTTCGCTCGCAGCGTTCGGCGAAGGAGAACGAGGCGGGGGTTTGCGCAGCCCTTGTAACGTTTCTTCATCGCCGCCGAGTCTGGGCCATTGAGTTGAATGTCCTCGTACCTATTTGTTCCGGTTAGCATTGAATGACATAGGAATGGAGGAAACAGACGCTATACAGGATAGGAATCGAACGGTGATGGCGACTTACAGTGATGTGCGGGCAAATTTAGACCACTTCCTCGACGCGAGCGAAATCGAGCAGAGATCCCTCGCCCAACATGCTGAGCAGCTCTCGGACGTCTTCTTAAGATGCAACTTCTTGAGCTCGTCAAGGATAAGCTCGAGCACCTCACCCGGAAGCGCCGCAAAAAGCTCGCCAGGTTTGGATCGGTGCATTTGCGGCCTACCGCTGCTAGCAGAGGATCTCGAGTAGCCGTACTCGGTTGAACGGCGACTGATGAAATCCATGGATTCGAAGCTGGTAGCACTGCTCCACGACGGTGTCCTCGAGACGGACGCGAAGCTCTCACGCGACGTGCTGATGGAACTGGAGGTGGACGAGTTGGAAAGCTTCCGCGGCCGGTTGAGCATCCTCATGTCCGGGTCGGCATAGTTGATGGCCTCCATGGTGGGAGCCGGATACCCGGGATAGGGAACGCGTGGTGCCAGTCCTCTCGCAACGGCTCGTTCGGTCCGGAAGATGAAGTCGAGGGTCGACTGCTGCGGATGTTGCTGCGATTGCTGTTGGAGTTCTGCAGGAAACACGTACGTGCCCGTGACACCTTCTGGGACTGCCGGCGGGATCAGGGGTAGATAAGGCTTGAATCGAGATGGAGGCTTCAGGAGATTATTGTCAAATCTTCTTTCACCTCTCACCGCAGGTAAGTTCGCCGATCCTGACCTTCTGTGGATCGGAACTCGTGTTCGACTAATAAAAAGGGAGAGAAAGATACGGGGTTAGCTCTTTCTAAACTAGTATTGCTGGTAGCTCCAATCCCGGTCCCACACGCAGATGCAGCAACGCGAGAAAAGGTTACGCAAAGGGCGAAAGAGAAGGGATTCACGGGAAGAGGAAGCAAAAGAAAGAACGCGAGAAATCAGAATGGGAATTGATTGGCAAGGCGTAAGAATAAGTACGACCAGGGAGGATGAACTTGTTGGGCTGGACCGGGCGTAGACTTTCATTTTAAACCGCCCATCTCATCATTGCCTCACTCTAAGATAAGAGCTGTGTACTTCGTATACTTCGTAAGACGAGCTAAACGACCTTTTCTGCAGTGAGAAGCTCGAGAAGAGGGCTAGACCGCCCACCAGTCGAGGTGGGTTTAGTCTTGGACTCTTGGCACGCCAGGCAAGCCTTGCTGCTTGGACAAGGGTAAGGTAGCGCTGACTGTTGACTGCCTGCGTATTACTGCACCATCACTGGACGGTTTGCGGCTGCGGGAAGTGTGGTGTGAGCAGTGAGATATTATGGATGTCACTGGCCTGGTCTGTCCATCCAGCAGGGACAGGGTCAGCCGCTTCGGCGAATTTAACCCTGACTCTCAATCTCGCGAAATTTGAAGAGAGCATCCAACACTGGTAATAATAACAGTGACACAGCCGGATGATTCTTCCACTCCCTGAATTTCCTTTCAAGGGTCTTTCGCAAGAAAGAAGATGAGACTCGGGCAAGAGCCGCTCTCTCGGTTTGATGGTCAGGTCCTCGATGAAGGCAAGACTCTCAACGAGGATGTGCGGTATTATTAATAGCAACGATAAACTGTGCGGCAGATGTGGAAATTAAAGAGAAAGGAGTAAAAGTGCTCGGGACATGAGAGCGCCACCTCCATCGTGAGTAACGGCCGCCAATCGGGAACCTCTGGTTCCTGGCAACGGCGCCAGTCCAAACGACTGCAACTTCGCAAGCAGAGAGCATTTTAAGGCAAGACGGGGGTAATGGAGAAAAATAGGGGGATGTGAGGTGATGTCGAATGTCGTATTAACGTAACGGCTCTTGGTCTTGAGGCTAGCCCGTTCTGTATGCACTCTAAAACTTCGTGCCTGGATTGGTAGGCTAGCCCTGCAACATCACAAGACACAGAAAGCCACCAAGGAAACCGTTGCAACTACGACATAGTTTCCCCTTTCTTTTTTTCCACGTCCTGTCTTACTTTGTGTTGCAGAGTTGACGAGAAAAGCACAAGACAAGGCACATGGCTTCTTCAGCTCTTCAGCGGCTTCGCGGATTGAGCCAAAAAGAAAAGGGAAAGAAAAACAATCGGAAACAGGCCATGTGAGCGATTCGTGTTGTCACGCGAATTTGTGGAGGCGGAAAGAAAAATGTTGAAATGAACCAAGCCAAATGCCAATTGCCTAGAACTTGACATCATGCCATGGAGATGAGGCGGAACAGGGGCCTAGCCACTAAGCCAAGATCGACTGCCCCGCCTAGACTGAGAGTGGTGTAGCGTAGCAGCGTTCGTATGGAGTCGAGTCCAGTCCAAGCCTCGGTCTGGGGGGGGCCTGTTGTGCAGGGATCAAGTGCTGCCTATCCTGGTTGCTTGGCTCCAATCCTAATGAAGAGAGCCTCGCGAGCGTGGGCTGCGTGCGATGAATTCATTGGACGGCATCAAGCGAGGATGCGACTCCAATGTCAGAACCTTCATTGTTCTCTCCAAGTCCCGAGCCCGGCAACGCTTATTCATCCGGACAAGAACTTGGAGAAACATTGATGATTGACCCACTTGGCGATCACCAACCCCGGCTCGGCTGTCCGGCTCGTCACTCTTCCCCAATCTTGCATACAAGTGCAAGATAGACTTGACCCGGTCGCGTTGTCCCGGACCAAGTCCACCCGGAGAATTCGGAGTCGAGCCAAGATGCCGAACGGCAAGCGAAAAGGGAGCTGTGAGAAATTGCGTTGCGGGGGGTAGCATTGAGGGGCAGGTGAGAAGGAGATTTGATTTGATTGATGGGTACGAAGTATCAATTGCTGGGCTGCGCTGGCATACATTTAAACAGAAATTGAAATGGCTTCAACTTACAGTGGGGAGCCAGGCGGTTCGCCATGGTAAGAGTGCCTATGAGAGCTGGGCACGGTGCTGTTGAGATTGATCCTCAAGCCGCCATTGTCCGATAATGTGTTAGAGCTCGCAGCGCGGCGGATGCCTAGACCGACGGGGTGCGGAGCTGGTGCGGGAGCCGAATTGCTGGTGGGCCGGTTGGAAGTTTGTGGTCGCTCATAGTTCTGAGCAACAGTAACAGGGTTTTGCTGAAGAGGGTTCGGTTGCCGGTCGTACCGGCTCGGGTTGGACGACTTGCTCAATCTTGAGAATCGAGATCTCCGAGTCTGTTGTTGGGCTGGTTGGACACGCTGCTGCTCAACGACGACGTGCTGGAGCTGCACCGGTTTCTCCGGCGTCGCACTTGAATATTGCAGGGGAAAGAGATGTTGGTGATGCTTGTTCTGTCGGTGGAGCTTGAAGTCAAGCTGAAGCGATGTGTGCGAAGATGGACGATGCTGTTGCTTGTAACTTGGCTGTTGGAGTTGAAGTTGGTGGTTGGAGTGAGAACGGTGGTGGTCATGGTGCGGTTGAAAATGATCCCTGAACATGATCGGCTTCGCCTGGCTCGTATGGCTCAACATGGTGACGGACTGATTTCTCTACAGCCCTGCGTGCCTTCGAACCGCGGAGTAAGACGTGTAGCCGTGTTGATCCACCCCTAAGACTCGTAGAGAAAGTCGTAGAGAGAAAAAAGGCAAATGGGTTTACTCGAGAGAATCGAAGAGGAGCGGCATTGAAAATAGGGAAAAGAGGAGGTAGCAACAAGAGCAGTAAGCGAACCAAGGCAGCACGCTGCCCGGTTTAGAGTAGGAAGTAGGCCAAAAGTCAAGAGCTCAGCCCTCAGGCACCCTTTTCTTGTTTGTGGCTCGCTCTTTTTTCCTTGATCTTGTTTTAAACTTCGAGAAACTCGGTGGAATTACTGAAAACCCAAAGAGGATACTGGGGGGAGATTGGAAAAGCCAGCGGTCAAAACAGCAGTGTTTCTCCGTGCTTCAAGGACTGGATCGAGACCTGAGAAGCGGAGAATAATGCTCGGGAGGGGTTGCAGAGGGGTGTGAGCCCGGCGAGCGGACGCCGATGTCCTCAGATTACGATCCTGAGCAGGGTTCAATGTTGTCTTTTTCCTTTATCTCCTTTCTGGAGTGGAACAATACCGAGTGTGTTGTGGAGATGCGTGGATCTCTTTTTTTCCTCTTGGCAAGGCCGTTTTTCCAATCTCGATTCTGGAATAAATTGCTCGATATTCTCCTCTTCGCCGATCCCAGTCGGGGTTGTTTAATTCTCGAGGAAGCGATATGATGCGATGCGCGCGAGGGCGGACGCGGGAGAGACAAAACGGGGATTATCTTAGGATCTCGATTATAAGGTCCGAATTGTTCGCTTTAACGCCAAGACATACGATTTCGGTTTCGAGCATCTGTCGCAGGACTCGCAGCTGCGTGAGCAAATGTAAACGCACAGATGTTGATGTTGACTCCTCCTTGCACGTTGCTGAACCTGAAGCAGGTTCAGGTCCGTTCCTTGGGATGGA
The DNA here is from genome assembly GCA_034774675.1 of Scedosporium minutisporum. NCBI lineage: Eukaryota > Fungi > Ascomycota > Sordariomycetes > Microascales > Microascaceae > Scedosporium > Scedosporium minutisporum. Next base: position 11,388 of record SJVG01000509.1, read on the forward strand.
CACACAAGCTCTCACAAGCTCCTGCGCTCGTGATAGGCTTGTCCGATGAGGTAATTGAGAGCCTGCAAGTTTGGGTCTGAGGGTCTATTCCAGTCCAGAGATCCAAACTGAGGGAAAGGGGAAGAAGGGACCAAGTAGGGCTGCTATCTTGAACCGATAAGGATTAAGGATGGATTGAAACAGATGGACCAATATGTTTGTTGGGGATGATTTTCGACGAATGTGTTCTGATGATCTCCAAAGATGAGAGAAGCGAGGCAGATCCCAGGGATCGAGAGAGCCAAGAACCCGGTAGACGAATAAGAGGGAGTGCCCTCCTTCGTACAGTTGTAGTGATATCTGTTGATTCCAGTCATCCGGTGACATCCAGCCAGTGAGATCTAGAGACCTTCTCAAACAACGGCCCAAGACACTGACGCAAGGAGCGACGCCTAAGACTCCTTTGGGGATGTGACGACGCGCTCGGTGCCGGAGCCGATAGGAGAAGCTGGGCTGAGAGGCAGGCGTGGCAAGGGTCCGACGGAGGTGTGCCGTAACACTTAAGCTTCAGGTTGTGGTCCGGACCGGATCAGATAGTTCGTATTATTAAACCGATTTGTTTGACACGATTAGACGAACAGGGTTCAATTCCCGATCCCTAGTTCTACTTGGACGGAGTACGAAGTGAAGCTATGATTGTCAGATAAGAGCGAGACGGCTCCCTCGTTCCTTTTATTATGGTACATAAAATGCGATGCGAGCGGCATTGATGGGGATCAATGTTATTATTTCTTCCCATGCAGAGTGCGCAGGCTGCAGGAGCCGGGCAGTGACTGTTCTGCACATCTTCCTGTTGACAAGGACAGCTATTGATAGCCAGCGAGCCCGCCATAGCCTCCTTGGGGCTTACACTTGGCAGGTTCCCAAAATCGAATGTATAGGGCGGTATGTATTCGCACCATCAGATGCGGTGTGCAAAAACAGCCTAAGACGTCCTGCATTCCCGCTCCTTCCATCCAATACATCCATCGAGTGTATTGAATGTGCAGCGCAACAACTTTGTAGGGCTTGACCAGCTGAACATGCCGGAAGGGAAAACCCCCCAAAAAGCCATGGATGGAATTGGGGGGCTCGATTCCTCGGGAGCTTGTCGGCGCTAGGCAGTCGTGAAACGCCAGGGCATCAACGTGAGCGTGTTGATTCCGGGGGGCGGGCCCAGCTAGTTGGGCACTGTATGAAACGCGCCCCCAATACTTCATCAGTCATACTCCGAAAAAGGACGTAAGACCTACGTTGGTTCGTGGCATTAGAGCCAAAGAAGCACTTGAATGCATGATGTGACTCTGATCCTTTGGTCCTTCGGTCAACAAAGCACACGTACTTCGTGGGTCGTGGGATGTAGGACGTAGTCCGTCGGACGAGTCAAGTCATGCCTACATAGGTAGGAAGAAAAAAGTAAAATGGCCTAGAGCTCCCCACATTTCAACGGGTGTCTGATTTCATTCCCCCAACCTCCGCTCCGCTTCCGTGGCGAAGAGATTCATATTAATCCTAGTCTATGATGATGACACATGCAAAGTGGACAAGGTCGCTCCTGCTTGAACATAATACGACTCGTCATCTAGTTTACTGGTAACACCAAGCGTAAGGAGGAGATGGAGATGCAGCCTGATGGGATGTTTATCCGAGAAAGGTCGAGTTCGTCAATATTCCTAACAATTGTCGAAGAAAAGGAAGAGGCGCTGAGGAGCAAGCTTCAGTAAGAAAGGAGAGGAAGAAAAGAGAGCCATCCACGTTGATCCCATGTAAGATTTCGAGCCATGCCTCAGCCCCATTTTGATGCCATTCTCAGACTTACATCAAATGTCATCAGCCCAAGCCTTGACACTCCTCATCTTCTTATTCGAGACTGGCTGTGAATATGAGAAGGGTATCATTCCGTTGCTTCCTTCCGTAATACGTTATATGTCGATCCTCTTACATCCGTCCCACAATTGAGAATTGTTGTCAACTCGGTCTGGACGTTGTCTGCAAATTGGGAATGAACCAAGACAATGAATATCCCTCTCATCCCACACACCTCGAATCCTGGCCAAAGGCGGGGTAGCTCGTAGCTTCTAGCCCATAGCAGGCCCATTGATCGATCCCGGCATGCCCGGAAAGCCTGGCCAACTCGATGACCCAGACCGATGGCGTGGATGAGCCGGTGGGCATCAAACTGTCTGGAGCTGAATGGGGAGGTTGGGCTGGAGATGATATTTGATTGTGCAGCACAGAGAATATTTAATGATGTTGTGTAATTTGCTCGTCCATTGCGTCAACTCTGCGTACTCATCATCTCCGTCGATTCATATTGGCTCCGTCAAGTGGATATCAACACCAACATCGGGGCACACTGGGAAATATCACGAAGTAGCTAACCTATAAGCGACGGAACCGGCTTGAACTTTCACCTCCAGCCCTGTTTTCCTCATTTTGCCCCCAACCCGCCATGTGCTCGTTCCTGCCTCGAATCATTGATCAACATTGAATTATCCCGCTTCACGTCCTTCACCTTGAGTCCTTGATCGACACGTAATTACTCCTCAATACCTCCTAAACAGCCCACTCTTCCGCCCAAGCCATCCAGCTCATCCATCTTCCGCACATGGACGCCCCTCCGCTCCCCTCATGTCTGTTTACGCATAAGAAGATCAACGCCAGATGTTGAATCCACACTTAGAATCCCACCAGCATCCTACTCGACTTTGTCGTGGGCTATGAGAAGAATCGGCCCCCTCCCAGTGCCGAAATTAGCTCCTGCACCGCACCGCCACGGCCTGCATCCACTTAACCATCCCACCCACCCCAACCTGACCAGCCAGACCAGGCAAGCATCCCGTTCACACTCGTCTACTTGGTACGTATATAGATGAAGACCAACCCCGCCGAAGAGAGAAGACAAATATTGGAGGGCGGGCTGAGCCGCACCTTTGACACCTTTTTAGCATCAAATAATACAACCAGCCCTATAGAAGGAATGAGAAGAGGTCCTGTAGTAATTTCCTGATGCGTTCAATACTAGTGGCAGCCTGCAGGAAAGTGTGTCTGTGCCTCCAACAAGAAGACTTCGTAAGATTGCTCTTTTTGGGAGTCCTGATCGACTTGGCGCAAGGCGGCACCGGAGGCATGGCATGGAAATACTTCGGATTCTCTCATTGGCTTTCATTCGATGCAGCGTGGTCCTTGCGGGTTCGAAAGGGTCTCATGATGAAGCATCTGGTGTGGAGCGTGGAGCAGCCCTCAGCCAGACGTGCAGACACACTAGTTAGTCCAGACCTGTTGCCGAACAGGGGTGTAGCAGCCAGCCAGGCTAGTCAGCCATCCACCTCGTTTGGTGATGTGGGACCTAAGGACAAGTCGTCGTTTCCAACCATCCTCGACCTTGTCCTCGTCTTCAAGAGCGGACGAACACCTGGGGCTTCGGAGTTATCAACCGGATCATGGATCCCCGTAAACAGGGAAAATCCAGGTAAACAAACAATATCAGTTAATATTTCCCTAACGAGTATGATCTCCAGTCGAACCGGGAAAAAGAGCCAATCCAACCACCCGTAATATCAGAAATAAGACGGAGACAGCACAGGGTTGTACAACCGAATTGCGAGAACGAAAAGTAGAATCCCCTGCTCCTCCTCATCGATACTCCCGCGCACACCATCTCAACATTGATCGATCATCAAGCCAATGGAAGGTTGAGCATGGGCAACGATGTAGGAGTATCTAGGTCCGAGAAGATGACCTGTTAAATGAGAGAATGCACGGCATCTGTCTCGATGATTCCAACCTCCCCCCAATATCGGCCCAAAAGACAATATCCTCTAGATATCCCCACTCTCGACTTCAATATTGCTCGATACTCGATACAATTGTACCCGCTCGAACTACCACACCAAGAGAGAGTAGTTGCCAATCTCGCCTATCGCTCGGCATTTGTCCGTGATGAAACCCGTTCGAGGCTGCCCGTTTAATATCCCGAGCTCTCTTAAATGTATACTAGGTTGATATCGAATAGCTTCCACTAGGACCAATCTTCTAAATGTATCTTCCGGAATCGCACCAAGTCACAGGGGCATATTACTATGGGCACAATAAGCAAATTGAGCTCCAGGTCTTCATCGCTTTCTCTCCCCCAACTTGCCACCACCCACTTATTCGGCCCTTACTCGCATATAAACAATCCTGGTCCTGTTTCGTTTCAAGTCGGGGGATTCCCAAACTCCTCTGAAGGGAACCAGGGCTTGAAACAGAGACCCATACTCCCACGCAACTATGGACAACCTCTCCTCTCGGAGGCACTTTTTTCCAAGCCACCACTCCACGTCGCAGATATAGACATTCTAAGGCTTCTTGTTTTGTCTCCCCAAGTTTCGAACCTCTCTTCACCTTCCGATTTGATCTAAGGCGTAGTCTCCTCGTACGGCATATTCGTAAGCTCCGGTGCCGCACTTCCCTCGTTTATGCGCGCTGTGTACAGCTGGCCTCGGACTTTTCAAAACATAATCTTTCTTGCCTCGAGAGAGTATCACGACTCATTCGAGTACGTAAGACCCTACTCATCTAAATCTCACTCTCTTTCGCACAATCCGCGCCCTCCATTGTTATGTACGTACAACTTAGACCGCCAAGTACATGCCTTCTCCCCAAGCCACGCAATTTCTGCATGCTACATGTAGATACCGGACGCAAGCCATTGCCGACGGGCAGACGTAGACGACGTCGTGCGCATCTAGACCACAAAGGGTCCTTAAACCATCCACCACAAGCTGTACAGCAGCTGTAGCACAAGTATGCATGTCGTCGTACTCTCGGGCATCCGAAAGAGCGTCGCCTACGTAAACAGGCGCGGGCAGATATTTGGGCTCCAATGCCATATACGGACTGGAGCCACTGGTTTTCTTTTCTCGGATGCGGTGGAGGGCAACCTATTTCGTAAATTTGCCTTCCACGGCCGCGAGCGGGCCGATCCAGTCTCAGTCCGACCGAAGAACACGCGGAACCCATCGTAATCCATGGGACACGGGGTCTGCATATGCACCGAGCCATCACGTCGTTCTCCCCACGTCTGGATGGCTGACCCTGCCTCGCCCGTCATTCGCTTTAAGAAGCCTCAAAGTCCCATAAGAATCCAAATACCAACACTTTCTGCTCCGAGAGAGATTAGCTTCACTTCTCGTCATCCGAGCTGGTCGAAAACCGGACCCGCCGGGCAGGTCGTGCAGGCAAGTCATGGCCGTCAGAATTAGAATTCGCATCGGACAAGTCGCGAGGAAGCGACCGCTTCGTGCCATTAACTTTGGAGGAAGCATTCGTCGCCGCAGAGGGCGGTCCCCCAATCATTAGGCCTTCGTCGGAGGAGATGATACGCCCGAACCCTTTGCCAAACACCAACTGCGGTGACTGAAGCGGTGCCATCTGCAAGGCACGATCCGCCGTGTTATTGTCCGGCAACGGGATAATCTTCGCATTCAATATCCAGTTGTAAATGGGACGGTCATCAAGAATGGACTTGCACTTCCGATGCTCTGCCTGAGTCATGTGTTGCCGTCTGGAGACGATGACCTCGTCGATGCTGTCGCGGAGCACTAGAGTCTCGACCGAGACGGGTTTCTGCTGGCTTATTCTCCGAGCTCGCCCGATGGCCTGCGCCTCGACCTGCGGATTGAGTACGGGGTTCATGAAGTATATGCGAGACGCTGCCCACATATCAAGTCCGAAAGCAGCCTGCGTAATGTCCATGAGAAGGACTCTATGTAACCAATCCAGATGTGAATGGGTTAGAAAATTTAATTCCAAAACTTTCTGAGGAGCCACGGCTCTACGTAAGAAAGCGGGAGAGGACTTCATACCTAAACGTGGGGCTGTGGTTGAAGCTGTTCACGTACTGAGCCTTCTTCTCAGTCGTCAGAGACTTGGCGTAAATAAGATATGTAATTTGAAGCTTCTCCCGTTAGCGCAACCGTCTACGAAAGACTAGAACTTATCCGTAGGAGCCACAGATCTTTGGGCTACTACTTACCACATCGAGGAGGCTGGCGATATACCAAGCTATATTTTCATTGTCGTAGAAGACAATGATCTGCTCCTCAGCTTGGTACTTCATGATTGCATCGATCAGATATGACAACTTAGCAGAACTCGTGGCGATGACCGTTGTTTCCGCCAAGGCGGCCGGTATGTCATGTTCATCTGCCGAGTGTGATATCTCGGCCATCTGATTCACCTCCGACTGTAGTGTTTCCAGCGACGACAACACTCGGCTCTTCTGAGGACTTCTGGTGTCTCCAAGTTTGGCATTCCCCGCAAGAACTGCTTCCCGGGGGTTACTTTGTCCACCGTCCAATTCATCGGACGTTAGCGCTTTCGTCCGTTGTGTTAGGCCTTCCTCAATCAAGCCCCCGTTCAATAATCTATTCAATTCTGCTGGGGAATTAACGTTCTTTCGGACAATCTTCTGCAGAGCCAGGAGCATCGGCGCGTCGGTCAACACCGGGTCCTCATCCTCGTTATTGAGCGACCACGCACCGCCGGCCGAACCGGGAAAAGCATGAACGTGAAGGGGCAACTCATGAAACTGGTTGCTCAGGGTCCTGATCTCGTTGGCCATCGCAACACGACCAAAGGCTATGGCCTGTTTCAACAACGCCTCGTCTTCGTCGCTTATAGGGACGGCCTTCTTCTCTAAAAAGCTCTCAGCAGTCTCAACGCCCTTCTGTAGGTCCTCAACATTGAAGAACGAGCCACCGAAAAAGCTGGCTTGCCTCAAGTTGTATACTAGTTGCAGGAGTGACTTTCGTTGTCGGGGGTGGAAAAAGTAGTCCTGGTCAGTCCGTTGCGACTGCACCGAGTTGAAAATGATGTACATGGAGAAGATGTTGAGGGCTAGTTTGTCTTGGTAAGAACCCTCTAAAACAACTACCTTCTCGTCAACCGGCGGAAGAAGCTTGCCAACCTCGGAAACGCGATGTCGAATGATAAGTGAGTTCAGCGTCGACCGAAGAGAGTCGGTTCGGCCACGGCTTCTCGAACTGTGGTGAGGCTGCATCACATAGACGGCCCAGTCGGCCGGGGTGTCTCCAGGCTCCATGAGCGTGTTGGCCCATGGACGAGCCTTTAGGTACAATGCAGCCATGGCGCCAATCCGTTCGAGGTCCTGCGCCTCACTTTGATTCGGGCCTGCCCTTGGAGAGGGTACTGGTACGCCCTGGTCCGGTAACGTCTCGCCATCAATTCCGTAAAGACCTTTCGCAGGTGTACCGGTGACTATCCACCGGGAGGAAAATCTGAGACTTTCTATCCCGAGTAAAAGATTACTCTTTTGCCGAATCCTGGAACTTCCCAGTCTGTGACCTTCGTCGACGATGCAACGCTTGAAGTGTACCTGCGCTAATGATGATAAGGAAAGCGAGCTCTTGTTTGCGAAACTAGAGCTATGAAGTGCTTCGAATCTAGTCTGAGCGAAGAGAATGATATCGTACTCAAGGAGCTCCTTCACATCGGGGATACCAGCTCGCTCCGGGCCCTTCGAACGGGATATCGTCAGCACCTTGAGGCCCTGGGTGTGCTTTTCAATCTCCTGCCGCCACTGGACAACTAAATTGTTGGGGACAATAATGACTGTGGCTTTGCTGAGATAAATGGTCGAGTACTTGGGCTCTAATTGCTCTGGGCGAGGGTCGCGATGTCTGTTGCCGCGCAAGGTTACCCTGCATACATCATTAGGAGGCTCCTCTGGATAGAGGTAATAGCCTGGATGCCGTTCAATTGCCTTGATGCACCTGGAAAAATCCAAATCGTACTGGTCCTCGGCGGATTTGAGGTAGTACTGCCATGGAATGGAATTCCGAGTAATGAAGGACGCGACCATGTCCACTAACGAGCCCACCTTGGATCTTATAGGGACCGCGCCTCGATACATATCAGGGGCCATCGGATAGAGATGTCTGGTTGCAAGAATGAGGCTGAGGCAGATGATCGTCTTCCCCGCTCCCATCTCCTCTGCCAGGATGCCGCCGGAAACTCCATCGTAGAAGCGGGGTCCTTTCAGCACAACCCCAGCAGATTGATCAAAGTACCAGACACTGCCTTCTTGATCAAGTACGCTCTCTAGCCTCGGGTCCAGTGACTTTCCCTGATTGCACTCCTTCTCAAGCATGACGGCTGCGGAACGGCGCTGGTAGGGATACAACGTGGTGGTTAACCCCGGAACCTTGCTGTTCAAGAGGTTATCCGCTGCCTCGGAGATGTAGGGATCCGAGAGTTCTTCAGGCCGAGGGTTCGGCGACGGAATACTGTTAAACAGGGTCAAAAGGGACTGATGGCCAGTTCCATCTTCACACTCTGTGGGATTGCTGGATCGCGGTGACACGACGCGCTCGGCATCGTCGGCTGGCCAGGTACCCAGCCAGATTTCGTGGGAGAAGTCCAATCGTTCGAGAAGTAGGGACCGGGCCTTTTTGAGCTTTTTGTCCTCGCGATCGACTGAGCGACGTTCGACATCATCCGGTAAAATGTAGATGCGAACAATCAACCCATCCCTACTAGTGGAAACACGATAGCTCAGACGTATCCAGCGCGCCAGAAGAAGGCCTTGGAATGGCTTCAGCGCAGTGCATCGAATAAGACAAGCCTCGATGCCATCGTATGAATTATCCGGAGAGACACTCGTCGCAAATCCATTTGCTTGTGATCCTTTCTCGGGACCGTTGAATGAAAGCCAACCATCCTGGCCGTTGATAGTGGCAAGCTGGTCCACCGAGAGACTAGTTTGGCTGGCCGGGACGCAAATGCATCCAATCGGGAGATAGTTGCCCAAATCTGGAGCCTTAGGGGCTTCTAAAATAGAAGCTGGGCTCATGGTGAGGTATTGTGTCACACATTGCCCATTTCGCATGATGGAAGAGGTTGTTGATATCTCGGTGAAGGTTTAATCTGGGTCGCTGCCTGCGAAATTACCTGGAATGCTGCTGATGCCGGCCGCATCCAGTTGTCACCGGCCGACAAAACACACCTGACATTCCACTTCTCACGAAGCAATATTACTCTCCATGTGAAAGGTGTTGTTTCCACAATACAGTGCAGAATAAGTTTCTCTTCGATATTATTTACTCTCCTTCTCATACCTATTCAATAACCCAACTCTAAAGTCATTGTAGCGCCTCTGGTCCTGGGGAAACAGTCGAGTGCTTGCTTCCAGGCAACTGATAGACTGGTTCAAGGCATCGTGAGGGAGACTTAGATCTTGAACATCAGATGTCACCGGCTCGATGATCTTGTCGGCCGTCTCATGGTCTATGGTCCGATATAGCAGCTTGATAGCATTCTTGGCAGCACCCGTCTCTTCGCTTGAAGTGTAGGATATATTGGGGTTTAGGATCCACACATGCAAGACCCTGTCGTCTCCAGAGGGAGACTGCGCGCCCTCTGCGCGAGAAATTGGATAAATAACCGCCTTTGCGGAGCCAGAACGCGACAGCGATGCCAGCAAGGTAGCGGCAAGGCACTCGGGAGCACTAGGTGATTTTAGTGAGGACGTAGTCTGGCAGTTAACTTGCCACTTGAATAAGTTGATGGACTGTCTCTCCGAATTGAGAAGCCCAGCGTCGGAGTCGCATTGGGCGCATTTGACACTACGTAGGCGTCGAGGACTATTGCCATCCTTGGATGTGGCATTCTCCGCCGCATCTAGACACTGAAAAGGAGTAAGCGCGGTCATAAATAATCGGGCCCTCAAAGGCAATCGAAATCACAGGACATGTCCCTCTCATTGATCCCAGAACATGCAAGGCCTCAGCAATGCCTGGTGAAGGGAGAGGTTGCCATAAGCAGATCATTCGCACTTAGGCGAGATATGGCATTGGAGTCTGCTCTTGGGGTGGTGTATCGGTGACCAAGCCACTGAGGGGCAGGTGCTGCCGGCCCGGCCACCTTCTTGCACCCCGGGAGGAAGCGAATATGTGATGACGGCCCGAGTACACGATACGAGGAGGCATAGCAATGCCTCAGGGGATGGAGGTCGTTCCTACCTTAAGATTGGTCGCATCAGATTCGAGGATCAGAAAAGACGCAAGGTCAACAAAGCCCACGGCAGCCTGGGCAGAAATGGTAGCACTGGCCCCATAGCCCCTTTTCGTGAGATGGTCATGATCCTGGTGACTATTGTTCTCGGGATCGGGCTTATGACAATGCCAAAACTCCATCATCTCGGCCCAGTTTTCGCTCGGCAGGTCTTTCCAGACCGAGATCGTTCCCGCGGGGACAAAAAAGGTGCTACAATGACGGCAGGTGATGGGAGTTCCCGGTTCGAGGTCAACAGATGTCCAGGGCGGCGAGGGATACGGGTCCTGGGCTAAGAGGCATTGCGACGGATGGGATGGAGCTAGCGGAAATCTCCAGGATAACGACCTAGGGCTCCTGCCGGTCTTTTGACTTGGTAGGCGTCCGAGAATAGACACTTTCCCAGGCAGGAGTATATCCTTAGAACTTTGTCCATGGCGGATTCCAATGCGCGCCCCGTCTGCAAAAACTTCCGCCTGCGTCGTCGTATCAGGCTCTGATGGAAGAGATGCCACAACAGAGACTTGACGGATATTCAAGAGGAGCTCAGCATAGATAGCGAGTTCCATGATGTCGGTGGCTAGGATAAACACAATAGAATGTACTCTCTTACAGTCTTGGAGTATGTCGTAGCCTAGCCGGAACTGGGTGACAATGCGGGTCGTATTACCATTGTTGGATTGAGAGCAGAAGGTGAGAGAAGAAGCTCGGAGCAAAATGTGCTGCAGATGTGGAGATGTGATGTTGCTGCGCGTCCTCACGGAAAATTTGCGGCTATTGAGGGTGACAACATTCAACTGGACAAATCAGGTGGGGAATGCGTGAGTGCTGAGTTCTTAGTGTTTTGTACAGTATTAATTGCCACTGATACTGTTGAGAGCTGTTGTCCTCAATGGGCACCCAGCCGGGCTAGGCCACTTTCATTGTGGCAAGTGCTGTCCTGTCAGTGGTCACTCACTTAATGATCAGGCCCTGGTCCAACCAAGGCGGGACAGTTCTTCTGTACCTCCAAAAATCCAGGTCATCATCCCAAAATTGTTGAGATTAACACTCAGTGCCGAGTAACGTTTGTGCAAGACAGAACCTTCAGAGTTCCATCATTGAGAAAGGCTTCTGCTTCATCTTGAGCTGTGTAAACCGACTCGGCTCAATTCCCCACATTCTCCCGAGGTGCTTGGGCAACACAGGTGTCAGACATAAGGGGAAACTCGAAGTCGACAAGACTGACAACTTACACATCACCTGTTCCATCTCAAGATCGTTCTCACAAGACGAAGCAGATCTTGAAGACCTCAACCTTGGATCCACCAGCGGCAAGCTCACCAGACACTCAATCCCGGATTCCGGCTTCTCCTTCACCTTTACTCAAATACGTCGGCGCGCCCTCATATCTAAACATCAACACCCGGCTCTCAATCATGTCGTCTTTTCTTTCCTACATCCCTGTCGTAAATCGCTTCGTCGGCTCTCATGCGGCGCCAGTGGTTGTCTTTGATATCCCACCCGCCGAAGTTCACAATATCGAGACCAACCCAGATCGCCGTGCACGATGTCTAAAGCATCTTATCAGGGCAAACCATGCCAACTACTCAATCATTTATCACAATCTCCAGTTCGATAATCACAATGCTCATGTGCTTTCTTCGGCATACTTTCTGGGGGCGAATGAGGATCAACTCCGTACCATCTATGAAAAGCAAATCGCTGAGCTGGAGCCATGGACTGAGTCGCCTTGTGAAATTACTGAGGAGGACTGGGTCGACTACCTAGGTGACCGTAATTATCAACGGGCATTCATCGACTTCTTCGAAGATCAGCTCGTTATGCGCTTCTCCTACAATTGGAAGAAGCTCCTAGAAAACTACATGTTCCAGGACAGGAGGCCACTCGTAAGTGGGCTTTTTGGAGGCCGTAAGTATTATTATTGCCATCCATTATTGTGCTAACAATCTCAAGTACACCTCTGCAACTGCCGCTGCTAACATGGTTCTTACAAGTCGGACATCCCTTGATCCACTTGGGTTATGCATACGAGATCAACTGCAAAGAGCTGGCAATTGAGTCCCTAGCTATGGCTTCTGTGCAGTTCAACTATTTGCACAAGTATATTGACGACCCTAAGTATACAAGACCATCACCCTTCACTTCACACTCCTTGTCAGAACTTTTGGAGAAGGTTAGGGGCGATAGTCGATTTGACAACCTATTCCACAAGCGGCAACTCGAGAACCTCGACTTGCTGTTCGAAAAGCATGAAGACCTTTTACTCGAGTACTGGAATGCATGGGACATTAAGGATCCGGCAAAACAGTTTGAAGAATGTCAAGAAGCCGCCGTTTCCCTCCTCGTTGCCACTGTGGCGCCAGGAACACACAGCTATAACTTCTTTCTGGTCCACGTCCTTACCACAAGCCATGCCATAAGAGTGTTACTGCCCCTCATCCCAGGAAAGTTCCACGAGAGCTTAGTTCGTGGTTGGGTGCTGTATACTCTAGCCATCTACATTGCTCTCCTACGGCCTCAAATCGACCCGGACTATATTGACCCCTCCACGTTGAAGGGCAGGCACTGGACATACGTGGAGAACAAAGCACTCACTTCTCCCTGGTCCGCAGATGCCCACTACGTCAAAGGTCAGTTCCATCATGCCCCTCGACGAGCGAATGCCCTGCCTCCCACCTCCCATACTGATGGTCCGTAGCTATCCGCGCAATGAGAACAGCAGCACACACGTGGGGCGATGTCCATGAACGATATTTAGCTGCTGCGGTGCGGTTTGTGGATGACTTCCATGGCTGGACTTTCTAATAAACGTGTATCGGTTGTTTTGGGGTTGGTAATTCATCAGGTTGTTTTAGTTGTTTCCAAGGTTGGGAGTCTCAACCTCATGGGCGAGAATAACAATATCGCAACTTGCTTGTCTTCAATTCATTTGATGTTAGCAGTTATGACGATGGGTCGGCTGGAGTCATTGTGTTTACTACTAAGATCCAGACTGTTAATACTCAATCAAACTGTATTATCAACATTGAATGCTCTTGAAGCTCTGCTTGAATTTCATCATTGGTGGAGGTAACGAGGAGAATCGATGCCCCGCTCCAGAGCCTAGGCTACAGTGCGTGGATCCCTGTGTTTATACTATTTATGGGCCAATTAATGTGTAATTACAGACCCCTCTTGCCACTTCGATGCACCTGTGCTGAGCGCGACCGGCCTGGCTGGCCCTATGAGCAAGGCTGAAATAGGAACATTGAATTGACATCAATTGATGTACATCGAGCCCTGTCCTTCCCTTCCCAGCAAAGAGAATGATGCAGGCCACATTCAGCTCTGTCAACAAACGACCTCCTGCCTAATTTTCCAACGAAACGACCGGATTTTGCTAACAATTCATCCCGAACACGTCGCCCGAAGCTCCAATCTTTCCGAACCTCCCAATCCACCCAAATTTTCATCATATCATTGCTAAGGCTGCTCCATGACTGCCCACTAGCTAGGCGCCCTCCTCCCATCCGATGGCGCCTCCCGCGAAGCGTCGAAGGAAGAATGTCGTCGAGTCCGATGAAGAACCGGATCGCCCACAAGACAATTTGCTAACCCGATTCCTCAATTCGTCGCCTAATCCAAAAGCCGCTGCTTCAGCTTCCTCGAGTCGCGCCCCAACTGCTTCGCCTAGTCCGCTGAAGAGGGCAACTCGAGGAGCTTTAAGTGTAAATCTCGCCCGCATCTCTCTCCTCAAATGTAAATGAATTGTGCTTGTTTTCAGGCTAATCTATATGTTTTGTTCTTTAGAGCAAGAATGGCGCCAATTTGAGTCCTTCTGCGAGTCCCGAGAAACTACGGAGTCGGCCCCAGAAGAAGGTGAAGATTGAAGAGAAGGGCAAGACGGCCGACCTCTTGACTCTCTTCTCCAAACAGGCTCAAAGGTCCCAAGCATCGGCAACGTCCTCCGCCCGAGCGAAAACACCCGTGGACGAGATAACGAGCGACCCGATTTCCGACGATGATGATGTATCGTACCACAAGGCGCATGCGTCCTCCATTGTTGGAGAGAAGGCGAGGAAGCGCCTGTTCGGCGACCCACAAAAGACTTCGACGTCTTCGACACGAAATCCGACCCAGATGTTTGTGCGACCGCCGAAACCGATGAGGCCAGGACCCGTGGACGACGATCTACGCCCGTGGTCGGGACGATTTGGCCCTATAAACTTAGACGAGCTCGCTGTGCACAAGAAGAAGGTAGCTGATGTGCGCCGGTGGATAGAGGGCGTTCTTAGCGGACAACTACGCCAGAGGATTCTTCTGCTCAAAGGTGCTGCTGGCACGGGGAAGACGACCACCGTCCGTCTCTTAGCGAACGATATGGGCTGCGAGCTTTTGGAATACAAGAGCCCGCTTGGGAGTTTCGTGCCTGGAATGCAGTCGCCTTCGGCCCAGTTCGAAGCCTTTCTCGGCCTCGGCGGAAAGTTTGGAGGGTTGGAACTTGAGTCCGGCCCGGAGAACCACCCTAATACTCCCAGTTCAACATCGACGGATCTACAGCGAATAATACTCATCGAAGAGTTTCCCAACACTTTTACGCGCTCGTCGACTGCTTTGACAAGTTTCCGAAACGCCCTCTTGGCCTATCTTAACGAGAATACACCATCTGCGCCCGACTTTTCTCGGAGATCTAAGAAACCAGTCACCCCCATTATAATGGTCATTTCGGAGACCTTGCTTACGACGACCTCGGCATCCGCCGATAGCTTCACCGCCCATCGCTTATTAGGGCCGGAAATCATGCGACATCCCGGTACAGGACTTATTGAGTTCAACGCCATTGCGCCATCACTCCTAACAAAGGCTCTAGAGTTAGTGGTTATGAAAGAGGCAAGGAAGTCTGGGCGGCGGCGGACACCCGGGCCCCAAGTGCTGAAACGCCTCGGAGATATTGGTGATATACGGAGCGCTATTTCCTCTCTCGAGTTCCTATGTCTCAAGGGAGACCAGGATGCCGATTGGGGTGCGAAGATTTCGTTTACAAAGTCGAAGAGGGGTGCCAAGGACGGTATAGCCTTGACCCGCGATGAGATGGAAAGCCTGGAGCAGATCACTCAGAGGGAGGCTAGCCTTGGCATATTTCACGCCGTTGGGAAGGTCGTTTACAATAAGAGGGACGAGGCTTCGGCGGCAGGAGATCCAGTGGAGACATTGCCGGCCTATCTTCAGCACTGCGCACGGCGAAAGCGGTCCCAAGTCTCCGTCGATACGTTGATCGACGAGATTGGAGCCGACACCGGCACGTTCATATCTGCTTTGCATGAGAATTACGCTTTATCCTGCGAGTCTTCCTGTCCAGACGACGCCAATGACCCCATCGATTACATCAACGGCTGCATTGACGCTTTGTCGGACAGCGACCTGCTCTGTCCATCCTGGGATTCGTTCTTTGGCGGGAGAGGCGCGTCCGCCGCTTATTTTGGTCGAGATACGGGTAGCCATATTGTCCGGCAGGACGAGATGGCCTTCCAAGTCGCCGTTCGCGGCATGCTATTCGCGCTTCCTCACCCCGTAAAGCGGATAGCATCCGGATCGGGGAAGAGCTCGGACACATTCAAGATGTTCTACCCCACGAGCCTCAAGCTCTGGCGCTCGAAAGAAGAGATGGAGGGACTCGTCGACGTGTGGTCCACGAAGCTGCTCAACGGCGAGGGTACCCACGCCCACAAGAACCGTTCCATAACGGACGGTGCCAGTCTCTTCCTTCGCGCCTCTTCCTCTCGAAATCACCACCACCAATCTCCCACCAAGCCCAACAGCGCGACAGCTCAGACCAATCCCAAGCCGGAAGACGGCGGCACAGCGCCGCTCCTCTCCCTCGGCAGCGCAGCCCGCCGCGAGCTCGTGCTCGAAAGGCTACCCTACATGGCCCTCATCGGCCGCGCGCGCAAGAAGACGCCGCTGCAGAACACGACCCTCCGGCAGCGCGAGATTGAAAAGGTCGTGTCCTTCCGCGGCATCGGCATGGCGCCCGACGACGAGGCCGAGGCTGACGATGCTGAGGATGGCGCTGTTGCCAGGGAGGCGTGGGCTACGGACCGACCTACGGAGGAGGCCTCGCCTAAGAAGAAGGGATCTGCGGGGATCAGAGTTCGGGG
>SJVG01000050.1:0-89695 GCA_034774675.1 Scedosporium minutisporum
CAACAATGATAGCTCTGTGCTTCCAGTACACGACATGAACCACCATAAGCTCTGCAGTTACGCCACACACGCCAGCGACCAGTTATTACCACCCAGATGCGTGGTTACTACTGGAGCCCTGGACCGCCAGCTCTCGCCCCCCCCTCTCCTCTCACCCCACCCCTCACTGTTCCCGTGCCAGACCTTGAGAGCTGTCCGGCACTTATATCTGCCTCATTGTATCACCACCACAACAACCCAGGTAACAAACGTCACCATGTCGAACCTCCTCGAAACCGCCTCCCTGGCGTCCTCCCTCACCTGGAAGGCATCCAATCCCGTCTTCCGCAAGGCCAGCGTTTCCATCCAACTCTGGAAGCACTGGGAAGAGAAGATCTACACCTCCGGCTCGCCCATCATGGGCGAGGTAGTCATCACCCCCTTCCGCGACACGCGCTTCGAAACCGTAGAAATCACCTTCCTCGGCATCTCGCGCACTAAGCTCGTCGCGACCCAAGTCCCCCAAAGGTCCTCCCACGTCTTCCTCAAGCTCACCATGCCCGTCTCCGACTCCAAATACCCCGTGCCCCGCATCTTCGAGACCGGTCGCGCCTACGCCATCCCTTTCAACTTCGTCGTGCCGAGCCAGCTTACCCTGAGCGCGTGCAAGCACCCCGCCGACTCCGTCTACGTGCAGGACTATCACACTCGCCTGCCGCCGACGATGGGGTCTTGGTCTAGGGATGACCTAGGGCCCGAGACGGCAGAGGTCGAGTACTACGTTCGCGTGCGCGTTTTGGGCGAGCCCGCCGAGGGCAGCAGGAGGCCCGAGAAGATTTTCGAGACGCAAAAGCCCGTGCTGGTGTTGCCCCCTTCGCCAGAGGATGCGCCGTTCAACGTGACGTCTCAGGATGTCAACTATACCATGTCCAAGAGCAAGAATCTCCGGAAGACCATGTTTTCTAGCAAGCTCGGCAAGTTCACCGCGAGCGCCGCGCAGCCTCCGGCCGTGCACGTGGGTGCGGATGCGAGGACTGCTTCCGACACGGCGGTGACGGTGCAGCTAGGCTTCGAGCCGGTGACGTCCGACATTGCGCCGCCAACGGTGAAGTCAGTTTCGGCGAAGCTTGTATCTACTACTTACTACGGTGCCACGCCGGCTAGGAAGCTCCCCGATATGGGCGGCCGGCCAGAATACGCCATCGAGCCTCCTCGTCTCGCTTACAAGACGAACGTCCCGCTCTTCAACACAGATATTGACCGGGTTACGTGGCGACTGCAATGCGCCAACATGAGGCGAGATTCGGGATACTCCACAGACCAGTGCGAGAGCGATAGCTCCAACGGAAGGAGGTCGAAGAAGCACTCTTCTAAGTCTGACAAGGTGTCGCACGCCGCCACCCTGTACATCCCCTTCAAGGTGCCATCGAAGAACAAGGTGTTGCTGCCGACGTTCCACTCGTGCCTCATTTCCAGGGTGTATGCGCTTAGCCTTACCCTGACCGTTGGCCCCGCCAACACGACAGTGTCGCTCATGGTTCCGCTCCAGGTGGCTGTCGAGCCCTCTGAGGAGAGCATCGGGGATGAGGACATTGACGAAGACATTGAGGAGTATCTCACTCCTCGTGTCATTAGGGTGCCGGACAATGATGACATTGTTAGACATGCTCTGCCAGGCTATGCCTGAAATGTTGGAGCAGAAAAGATGAAAGGAAAAAAAATCGGCGAGCTATGTCATGTGTAACGATTTCCTATGTTTCTATTGTTCTTTCGTTGGGTCTGTTCTTTTCTTTCTTTCCTTCTCTGTCTACTTTTCTCTATTCTCTCTACCGCTCAGGTCTGCTGGCGTTTTCATTTTCTGAGATTCCCTGTTTGCTTTTCAACACATAAGAGAGCGGGTTGGCATAAACGGACTTTGGGAACTTTCGATTTCTCTTTTCAACAATAGCTTTGGGTTGGCACGCAAATGCGTGACGTGGTGATGTTGACCAGCAAGGAAACGATTATACCCGAATTGATAGACGGCTGGACTGGAATGCTGGTGCTTTATCATAGATGGTGACCTGTTTATATGCATCGCATCAATTGCGGTATATTGAATAATAAGACTAATTGAATTACGCTGAAATCTGCTTTGTTATCGAGACATCGTGATGAAAGAAGAGCAACTGGCAATTAGGTTTATCTCTGGGTGCAAGTTGCCACGTGCAAGTTCAATTGATACCCGCCGCGGAAGGAGCAATTCTTGCTTCGTACTTCGTACTTATCCGGAAGTGCTACTTGATGATTTCTCCCCTCATCTTAAGCTTAACTCGATAAACTCGTGCCTGTCGAGATCCAGATCCTTCTAAATTCCGGAGGGAACACACACACAGCCCGGCCTTGCAAAGTAACACTGAACCCTCTTTGATATTTTACCCCAGACCTTGCGGATCTCTTGGCAGGCTCTGCCCCTGCAGCAGGCAAGGGGCGCCCAATCGAACGTTTCGAAGCCGGACCTAAATCTCCAAATCCCCCCTCAGCAACGAATGATACGAGGACCTGGAGGCTCGCGTCAAAAAGCCGAACCAAGATTTGCCAGATTGCTTCACCGATTCCATTCTTCGAAATCCAGAACTCTCTTCTCCCTTCGCTCCTTTCATCTTGCTAACTATCGTCGTTCTCTCCTTTTTGCTTTTTCTCGGATGAAACGGACATCCCTGGCATAGAATTTTCCAATTGATCCTTTTGCTCCAAGCCACGGCTCCCCTGTCCCCGTCATTACTACGCTAAGAGCCGCCGATCGCCTACCCCTAGTCGCCGTCGCGACGACGTGCTATTTCTACCAGTCCAAAATACAGAGAATCGACAACAGTCCAGACGGTCTGTCGAATTCTTCGCGATAAAGGCCCTTTATTGGCTCTCTTAATTCTCCTTGAAGCGCTCTCTCCATCCCGATTCGACGTGTCCTGGCCCTTATCAATCCTTGCCCGTCCCGTGCCCCCTTTTCTCGCTCTGCGAAACGAAACCGAGCCCATTGACGAAATTCTCCGACGTTGAGCGAGGTGACAAGGAAAGCTTGTGGAGTCTTGAGCTGTGACACGATACCACGACAACGTTGTTTTTCGAATTCGGCCGCTTAATGTTTGCGTATTTATGATAACTCTTGCTTCTCTTGCACTGCGATCGGCATGCGCAACTTCGCCGCCACAGCCCTAGGGGCGTTTGTCTCCTTGTCCTCCATCCAAGCTGCCAATGCCTTTTACATCCCAGGTAAGAGGGGAAACCTGCGATGTTCCTCCTACTAGCCTGCCCGGCGCCCCCTCCGCTTCCGTATGTTGATCGTTAGATTCGCTAGGCTTCTCGATAAAAAGCTACAACGATGGCGAACAAATCCCCGTCCTCGTCAACAAGGTTTACTCCGACAACACCCAGCTCCAGTACGGCTACTACGACCTCCCCTTCGTATGTCCCCCGACAGGCGAGCAGCACTCAGGCCTCCTCAGCGGCAAGAACGTGCCCCTAAATCTCGGCGAAGTCCTCCGCGGCGACCGCATCAAGACGTCGGATATCGATCTCAGAATGGGCGAGGACAAGGAATGCGCCATGCTATGCAACCTCGAGCTCAACCACGCCAAGGTCGAGCGGGCGAGGGACCTCGTCGAGGACGGGTACGTGGTCGAATGGATCGTCGATAATCTCCCCGGCGCGACGAGCTTCGTGACCACGGACAAGTCGAAGAAGTACTACGCGGCCGGCTTCAAGCTGGGTTCGATCGAGGTTACCCCCACGGGCGAGGAAAAGATTCTTCTCAACAACCATCATACGATTGTTATCCGATACAGGAGAGCGCCGGGTCGCGCGGGGGATCAGGGCGGCAAGGTGGTTGTTGGCTTCGAGGTCTACCCCAAGAGCATCGGTGTAGAGAACCCCATGAACGATATCGGATGCCCGTTTGACATGCAGCACATCACGCACAATCTCGAGCTCCGGCTCCCGGCCAGGAGTGAGGACGAAAGCGACGAGGCTGCCGAGCGCTCGATCATGTCGGTCCGCTACACCTACTCGGTCTACTTCCGCGAGGACGAATCGATTGAGTGGAACCGGCGGTGGGATCTCTATTTTGTCAACCAGGAGGATGGCAACAGGATCCACTGGCTCGCGATTGTCAATTCGCTCATCATCTGCGGCCTGCTGACTACGGTTGTTGCGATTATCCTGGCCAAGACGATTCGCGCCGACATCAAGGGTTACAAGGATATCAAGGCTGAGGAGGGCAGGTCCAAGCTCAAGCTCAAACCCCTCCCCTCACCCAATGCGGGAGAGAAGACTGGGGGTGGTCTCCTGAGCCAGGGCCCCACCGAGGAGGACGATGACGGCCTCGACTCCGACGAGGAGGCCTTCGAGGATGCTGGTGGATGGAAGCTCCTGCACTCGGACGTCTTCAGGACGCCCGCTTACGGATACCTCCTGGCAGCGTTGGTGGGGTCGGGAATGCAGTTACTTCTCATGGCCGTGGGTCTGGTTCTTCTGAGCGCGTTTGGCGTGCTGAACCCCAGCTTCCGCGGCGGCTTCATCAGCGTCGGCATGGGCCTATTCATCTTCAACGGCCTGTTCAGCGGATACTTTTCGGCTCGTGTGTTCAGGACGCTCGACGGCCAGAGCTGGCGGCGCAACGCGCTCGTCACGGCGCTTTTCGTGCCCGGTCTTCTGTTCGTCATCGTCTTCATGCTGAACCTATTCGTGTGGGCGCAAGCGTCCAGCACGGCCATCCCGTTCGGCACGTTAATCGCGCTCATTGTCCTCTGGTTCTGCATCCAGGTGCCCCTCGTGTACGTCGGATCATGGTACGGCTTCAACAACGCATCGGCGTGGGAGCACCCGACGAAAGCGACGTCGATAGCGCGCCAGGTGCCGTCACAGACGTGGTACCTCCAACCCTTCCAGACGATCCTCTTCGCGGGGCTCATCCCTTTCGCCGTCATCTTCATCGAGCTGCTCTTCGTCTTCCGATCCGTGTGGCAGGACAAGAGCGGGTACTACTACGTGTTTGGGTTCCTGGCCGTGGTGTCGTTCATCCTCATGGTGACCGTGGCCGAGGTGACCATCGTGTCGGTGTTCTTGCAGCTCTGCGCCGAGAACCATAATTGGTGGTGGCGGTCGTTCTTGGTGGGCGGGAGTAGCTCGGTGTGGGTGTTTGCTTACTGCGTGTGGTATTACTTTTTTAAGCTTAATATTACGGGCTTTGTGAGCACCATGCTGTTCTTTGGGTATAGTTTCATGGCGTGTTGCGTTTATGGGTTGTTGACGGGGACGGTTGGGTTCTTGAGCGCGTATACGTTTATTAGGAGGATTTATGGGTGAGTTTTTCTTTGCTTCAGTCCCCCCTTCTTATCCCAATACTTGTTCCCCTTCGGTTCGGTATATATCCTTGTCTTCTTTTCTTCTCCCCTTTTACGTCGTTGCTAACTGCTGGTTTTCTTTGGAACAGCGCTATTAAGGTCGACTAAGACCATATGCTTTCTTGTTTGAATAGGTCGGTGTTTTCAGGTTAACCTAGAGATGTTTTATTATATATTTACGCCTTCTTTTCTTGGTCTGCATCAGCCGCTGGCAATGGAGCTTTATTTATCTTATTGAAACGGGGTCGGATGAAATGGAGGGCTATGGAGGGAACGGGTCTCGACGATGCATGAACACACAAGCGAATGGAGACGGGCGTTTTATTATTATACTATTGTTACTTCCTGGGGCTGAGTTTACTTTGTCTTTTACTTGCCTTTAATCATCTGAGACGACTCTTTCTGTTTTCTTCCTTTACTTTCTTGACCCGTTTTCCCCTTGTGTTGCTGCGTGTATGATCCGGTGCGGAGATCCTGGACCCAAAGGAGACGGTGTATATTTTACGCGTACTTGAGTGTGCCTGTATACATATTTGGACGAAGAAGAAACGAGGCCGAGCTTCCCTGCCTGAGATATGACGTTACAATCGACACGCTATTGTTCCCCGCGACCGAGTTGGCTCTTTCGAACTTCAGCATCGTCCGGTCTGTCGTCAATGACATTAGCGTGACAACAGGGCGTGGACCCCGCATGAAGTGTGGAGTGTGGTGCGTGTCCAAGTTGCCAAGGGCGCGGGTCTGCGCGGGTCTTCGGGAGAGAAGTGCGGAATACAATCCATCGGAATCAAAACGGAAGGTGGGGTTGTCTTGGAGGGGTCGAGAAGGAAGAGAGACTCGAAGAGAAGAATGGGACGACATCGGCTCGGGATTGATCCCCGGCCATTTCCCTGAGCTGCAGGGGAGCTTGGCTCGGATCTGGATCCAGTGGTCCAGCAATTGATTGATCAATTCCAGAATTGATTCTCTAGTACAGTACGGAACGATACCGGCGGGGTCTTGCAAAGCTTCTTGGTGGCGTGGCAAAGACGTTCAGAGAGAGGCCTAGCGCCAATTGAAACCGCAAACACACCCTTGCTCAAGGAGAGGGGAGGAGAATGGAGAGATGGAGAGGAACGGCGGCCTTTCCCTATGGAGGCAGGTCAATTTAATACCTGGCGATTCCGGGGAGCCGGTGGGGGGAACTTTGAAGACTGGAGAGCTATTATACGTCGTCGTTAGCTCGAACCCGAATATACATACATCCCTATGTCCCCGACTCCGATGCTCCGATCTTTTTTATTTTGGTTCACTTACTCTTCTTCTTCTGTCTATACCATCGCATTTTTGGTTGGGCTTTCTGGATTTGCAGCTAGCATTTAGACATATTAATCTCACTTACACGATAGACAATGGATTCGAACCAGTTCCGCGAGGCTGCAAAGGCCTCAATTGAAGATGGTAAAACCCGACGCTGATCAAGCCCTCCCCCCTCCTCTCCATTCGCACCAAGAACTCTTTCGCTAATATAAGGAATCTACTATTCTTCCCTCCGCCGCAGTCGCCTCCTACTACGACAGCCTCCCAGACCTCAAGGTCGTCTCCGCCGTCTCTCCGGGCTACCTCCGCCCGCTCCTCCCCTCATCCCCCCCACTCCAAGGCGAATCCTACGACGCCATCCGCGCCGACATCCAGTCCAAGATCCTCCCAGGAATAACACACTGGCAAAGCCCCAACTTCATGGCCTTCTTCCCCTGCAGCGCCTCCTTCCCCGCCATGCTAGCCGACATGTACTCCAACGCCTTCAACGGCGCCCACTTCAACTGGATCTGCTCGCCCGCGGTAACCGAGCTCGAGACCATCATGATGG
This sequence comes from Scedosporium minutisporum, assembly GCA_034774675.1. NCBI lineage: Eukaryota > Fungi > Ascomycota > Sordariomycetes > Microascales > Microascaceae > Scedosporium > Scedosporium minutisporum. The sequence goes on from SJVG01000050.1 coordinate 7,207, forward strand.
ACTGGCTGGCCCAGGCCCTCGCTCTGCCCGACTGCTTCCTCAGCACGGGGCCCACACGGGGCGGCGGCGTCATCCAGGGGACGGCTTCCGAGGCCATCCTGACGGCCATGGTGGCTGCGCGGGACAAGTTCCTGCGCTCGCGCACGGCGCACCTCGCTGAGGACTCGGAGGAGAAGGAGGAGGAGACCTGGAGGTTGAGGAGTAAGCTTGTGGCGTTGGGCTCGGACATGACGCATTCGAGCACTAAGAAGGCTGCCAAGATTCTCGGCGTGCGCTTCGATACCGTCCCCGTGTCCCGCGCCTCGGGCTACGCCATGACGGCCGAAGCGCTCGCCGCTAAGCTGCGCGACCTCCGCGCGAAGGGTCTCGAGCCGTTCTACCTCACCGCTACCCTGGGCACCACGGACACCTGCGCCATTGACGACCTCGAGGGAATCGTCGCCCTCCTGAAGGACGAGTCCGTCAACCCGGACGACGCCCTCTGGGTCCACCTCGACGCCGCCTACGCCGGCGCGGCCCTCATCTGCCCAGAGCACCAGACGCTCAACGCATACCTCGCGCACTTCCACACCGTCGACTTCAACCCCCACAAATGGCTCCTCACAAACTTCGACTGCTCCGCCCTCTGGGTCCGAAACCGCGCCTGGCTCACCGACGCCCTCTCCGTCAACCCAGCCTACCTCCGCAACGACCTCTCCGACGCGGGCCTCGTCACAGACTACAGGGACTGGCAGATCCCCCTCGGCCGTCGCTTCAGGAGCCTGAAGCTCTGGTTCCTCATGCGCACGTACGGCGTCGAGGGGTTGAAGGCCCACGTGAGGGGCGGCATCGCCCGCGGGGACCTCTTCGCGAGCCTCGTCGCTGGGAGGACGGATTTGTTCGAGGTTATTGCCGGGCCAAGCTTTGCGCTTGTTGTGATGAGGGTTGCGGGCGGCGCTGATGAGGAGGAGAGTAATTTGTTGACGAAGAGGGTTTATGATGCTATTAGTGCTGAGGGCGAGTTTTTCCTTACGAGCTCGGTGCTTAAGGGGCTTTATGCTATTCGGGCTTGTGTCTCGGGGACGAATGTTGGGGAGGGTGAGGTGCGGAGGGTTTTCGACGCCTTGGTCAGGTGTACGGAGGAGGTGACTGGGCGGAAGAAGCAAGTGGAGGCTTAGAGTGATGGAAATGCTTGGGGGGTTTCACGAGAAAGAGAGGCATGGCACACGGGACTTCTCTTGATGGCCGCTCGTGGTTTACTCGGTATAGAACTGATCTCTTCTCAGTGGGTTTTCTAATAGTTCCTACCATTTTCGGTAATCTACAGCATGCATCTATAGAATGCAAAAGACATTGACTCATGAGAAAACTAGAAGAAAAACAAAATCTCAAATACTAGCTCTCCGTGGAGCCATTGTCCTCCTCAGTGCCTTCTTAGCCTCCGTCTCCTCCACCAGCGGCAACAAGCCCTGGTCCTTAAGCTTCTGCAAATACTCCTTCCCATATTTGTATCCCGTCTGATAGATCTCATCAAACTTGCCAAAATCAAGCGTGCCGTAAGGGTCGATAGGAGGCCTCATATACAAGCACCCGGGCATCGCCTTTGCGCGCTCCAGCGCGTCGACACTCGAGACGTATGCAAGCCTCGCTTGGATTTCCGCCAGCGTCGGTGGGTTCGGGTAAGACGAGAACGGATTCCACCGGTTGAGAATAACCCACATGCCGGACAGCGAGTCGCCGAACTTTTGAGGCGTATCGTCGTCGAGAGACCCGACGTCTACCGCGAAAATTGTGTCGGCCCCCAACGCCCTCATGTGCGAGACCGTGAGGTTGTCAATGTACCCGCCGTCGAGGAGCATGCTACCCTCGTCGCACAGCGGAGGCAGCAGACCCGCGAGAGACATCGATGCGCGAATGTATCGCCAAGCGTACCCGCTAGTATGAAACTCGGCTCGACTCCTGCTGATGTTTGTCGTGTTGCAGTAGTATTCAAGCCAAAAGTCTTCCATTTGCGCATTGCCAAACGTCTTGAAGATGCCCCGGTTGAACTCGTGGCCGGTGGTATAAGACACGGAGGGGTAGGTTAGATCCAGGGCCATTCTCCAGATGCTGGCCATGCGCCCGGCAAACTTCTTCGCGAGCCCGAAAATGGGTACGACGTCTGCATGCCGCGCGTATAGAGCACCGATAAAGGCTCCGATCGAGGTACCTCCAATCATATCGATCGGAATTCCTGCTTCTTCCATCGCGCGAATGATGCCAATCTGAGCAATGCCTCTGGCGCCTCCTCCGCCGAGGACGAGGCCGACTGATTTTCCGCACAGCTTTCTCGCTAGACGATGGAAGTCTCCCTTATACGGCGCCTCCAGCGAATAATATGAGCTATGTCGGATTTTCTTGGAGGTATATTTTTGAATTTCCGCCTGGAGAATTTGGACTCGCTCCTTGATTGCCTTGCCCAGCTTCCTCACGGGCGGGTGCTCAGGCACTGTGTTGAGTCTGAACCCCATTTGAACGTGATAGTGTCCTCCGTTGATCCACACCCGGTTTCTCAGCCATGCCCTAGTCAGTCCCTGAGGCGAGTACCTCTCGGCATGCAAGAGTACAAGAGTCTTTCTGGCTGTCGACTTCATGCCAAGCATGAAGCGCTCATACTCGCCAATCTCTGGAGAGCCCTCCCCAAGGCCAACCACTAGTATGCTGTCGGCCTGCGAGATACATGTCTGCGTCCACGGAGAGTTTACATTGGTATCTGTCACGAAATTAGTGCATGTAGAAATACCTGGGAATACTCTCCAGCAGAATCCCGGAGAGAAGAAAAAGAACTTACCCGCAACATATAGCACAAGACTGTACTTCTCCTCGAGATCAGCCAGATATTGAGATAGCTTCAGTTTACCCATCTTGTTAAACGCATGCCTGCCGAGATGGCTCAAGATCGCCTCTTGGTTCAGGGATGTGGCGCCATTTGGAGGACCAACTTGGGCGAGCGCGCTCATCAGCCTGTTTCCAAACTCTACTACGGGAACTCCCGAGGTGACGGGGAGGATGGCAACGGTCCGCAAATTGACAGTCGACGAGCCCTTGAACGATGCTGTAGCGGCGGCGCTGCCATCCTTGAGAATAAACTTGGACGGGTCATCGAATAACGTCCTCATTCGCGAGGCAATAATCTTCGAAATTTTAATCGTAATGTTAGGATGCTCTTGCGCGAGACTGTTGAAAAGCGTGCGTGGAAACTTCACGAGTTCCGCGTCTCGAATGGCATGCAGCGTCCCAGGTCGCGTTGACTCGGTCAATACCTCTAACTCGCCTACACTCTCACCTTGGCCATACTCGTCGCGGACTTTCACGCCGCCATCCTTCTTGTCCTCAACCAGACGCAAACGTCCGTTGAGAACAATATAAATAGCCTCACTCTCATCATTCTTGCGGAACATCACTTCTCCGGCGTTGACTTGCACCCACTCTAGTGCAAAGTCGATATGGAGAATCAAGCGGGGCAAGAGGTTTGTAAGTCTCTTCGCCATGGTCAGGAGTGCGATGGGATATTTATCGACGATACGCTCTAGCGGCGCGCGGGGGAGGAAGCCGACATAGACATCCGTCTTTGCGACCACATCGATGAATGATCTGTAGGATGAGACACTACCAATGTAGCCGGCCAGACCGCCTGGTTTAATGAGGGCCACACTTCGGCGGCCGCGCCGTCCGTTCTTCTTCGGCTTGTTGTCTTGAGCGACGTTATCGGACGGGAATGGTGGGAATGGGATCGTATCTTCACCGCCAGCGCTTGGACTGGAAAGACCGCCAGGTTTGTGTCTCTGGGGTTCTGGGAACATATCAATCGAGCCTTCATCGTGTGATGAGCATATATCGAGGAAGCCATCGATAACGTAGTACAACCCTGGGCTCCGTTCGCCCTGCTCAATTAGCACGGAGCCCTTCGGGAAGAAGACAATCTCGACTTCGTGCTTCATGTCTAGAGCTAGGGCATGAGCACCTGGCGGGGTGCCTATGGCGACATTTGTCGAAGCCATCGACTCGGTTTCGCCATCAGCCGATCCGTCTAAGGGACCCATGAAGCCGAAGGCATTGCTGCCACCACCACCTACACTGCTGAAAACGACATTGCGGCCTTTATGATCGAACGAAGGCAGGCGAGGGGAACCCTCAGAGGATTCAGGCTCCCTCCGGCTGGTCGTTCCAGAGCCAAAGCCGAGTGCCTTGAACATACATTCGAGCACAGACACGCGGAACACATTGTCCTCATCTACCGACTCTCGGCCATGATTAAACGGGCCCCGTGGCTTACCATCAAATGGATCAAAAGACCTTTGAGGGACCGGCCCATTCGCCTCCTTCGGCTTATTTGTCTCTTTCCTTGGAAGATCCGGTGGCAGATGAGACAAAAAGTCGGTGGCAGTTGATAACCGGCGCCCTGCGTGCCGGTCTAATTGAACATTAGATAGAAGGTCTCCCGGGCTCGGGGAATGGTAAGGCGGCGTCTCTCGTGGCGGAGATATAGTCATGCCACTAAGCGAGGTGCGGTGCATGGACATGGACTGGAGCATGGCCTCTTTACGCAGATTGGTGCTGCTTGGTGTGCGACGCTGCCTCGCGGTCGCGTTATGTAAGGCAATCCCCTTGTCCTGCTCATCCTCGCCGATGCGCTCTCTCTCGCGCTCGAATTTCTGCTTAAGTCGATCCAACGGCTCACCTCGGAGGGGATTCGGTAACTGGCACATGGTGTACCGTACCACACTCTTTTCCGTATGCAGAACTTCTTCAGTCAGGCCGAGGTAGTTGTAAGCAGTTGCTAGGGTCACTCGCAGGAAGCGAGTGAGGATCAGGTGAACAATCTGGGCAGTTGCCTTGGGATAAGTTTTGATTAGACGGCGGAACGCACTTGCCGGTATGATGGCAATGGTCGTATCAACGGTGGCACGGGCGATGATGTCGGGGTGCGCGGAGACGGAAGCCGCCCGTCGGCTTAATGCCGGCCGGATCGGGGCATGAGATCTCCCATCATCAAGGGAGACATGGGTGACTTTAGGCGTCTTAGCTTCAGACGAATACTGGAGGCCATCTACCCCTTCGATTGGAGACTCTTGGTCTGGCAATGGGGGAGTGATGTCTTTCGACCCAGGCGGGTCAGGAGTAGGTAGAGAACTGCGCCCCCGAAAACCAGTCCGCGAAATGTCGACAGATGAGGGACTAGTATTGGCCAACTCATCCTCGGGCCCTCGTAGCCCAACGTCCTCTGTGAATAATGACATGATCGAAAAGAGAGATGACATAGGAGCACCATTGCGCACCTCAGTTAGGAGTTGGTATCTCTGGTGGCCGGGACTGGGGTATCTATCGTCCTCACCGGAGGAGTCGTAAAAGGAGGCACTGGTCGTTTCGCCAACCAGCGGCCTCGGGCCAGACTTCACGAAGATGTCCACAAGGCCATCAACAACAAGGCAGAAACCTTGTTCCTCCTCGAGGTTTAATGTTTCACCAGCGATGAGCTTTCGAGTTTGCATACTTCGAGTCAACTCGTGAAATACCGGACGTTCGAGGTAGCCGAATATCTTGATAGCACTCAAGAATTCGTCCAGATAGCTTCCTAAACCATACTTGATATCCTCTTCGTGAGCGCTCGGGAACATATCGACGTCGGGCTCCTTCCTTTGCGGTTCCGGCGGAAGACGAGAATACATGTTGAGGAGGCGGTATCTAACAACCCAAGTGACGGCTGAGATTATAGCCGCCAGAATGAGGGCCCTACGATGGATGCATGGTCAGTATGCATGTAGACATATTCAAAAAATGAAATGGGCTCCAACAGGTCTTACAAGGTTGTTGCGTTCATCGTTATCGTCCAGCTAGCTGAGAACAGGGAAAAAAGAAGGGTCGGGATGGTGATTGTAGTCAACCGGATAGTCCAGTACAAGATCGATGAGATGAGGTGAAGAAGCGTGAGTATGAAGCGCCCGACGAAGCCGGTCCATGTCCCAGAAGAGCCAGTGTTGACATGTTCCGCACCGGCCATTGTGGCCAGAGCGGATGAATTAGAGACATCCATTGTGTTTGAGAAAGGTCGACTTTCACGGAGACGTTGGCAATGAGAACCTCAACATCGCGCGTATGAAGGGTCTGGTGCTAGCTCGTGGCTTGTAGCTTGTAGCTTGGAAAGGGTGACCGATCCGTTCATATGGTTCCGATGAGTACGGCCATCTGTAGTCAACCCGCGATGGCCCTTCGAGATTACGACAGGTCAAAAATAATAACTAGGGGACCAATCCGAAGACAGAGAAGAGGGAAGAAAAGAGAGAAAAGAAAAAGAAAACAAACCCGCGGAGGTGCAGACGACTCGTGGACTCTTGAGAGGATGTTAGACAAGCACGTGGAAATCCAAGGAATGAAGACTCCAAGTCTCGATCAGAAGCTCAAAAGGGAATTGGAGCTAGCCGATACTGGCCGTGGTTGTGCATATTGCCGAATATTAAGCGGAAGAGAGCCTTCAAACTGGAAGACATAACACCACCAGCAGTAGTGGGGTCCTTCCAGACTTGGCGTCTTGATCAATCCGAGAGGATGACCTCATCACCTTCTGAGAATGCCCCGCCTCCTTCCCAACTGGGAAGCAATGCAGTTATCTCGAGCTTCGAGTCCGCCACCTCACTTCACCTTCTCAAAGCATGGTGCTAATTTTTGATGCATCCTTCAATTGCTTTAGCCCAACCCACATTCACCAGAGTACCACGGTAACTCTAGCTGCATTGCCATGCCCTTTGCTCAGCTTGTGCTCGGCAGCCCTGGGGCTGGCAAGAGCACCTACTGCGATGGCAGTAAGTTCGTCGGCTTCCGTATCTTGGAAGTCCCAAAATACAACATGGCTAACTCTGCATTAAAGTGCACCAGTTCCTAGGCGCCATTGGTAGAGCGTGCTCAGTTGTCAACCTCGACCCTGCGAATGACCATACCAACTACCCCAGCGCAATCGACATTCGAGACCTAGTAAAGTTGGAGGAGGCGATGGCCGACGACAAGCTAGGCCCCAATGGCGCGATGCTCTACGCTCTCGAAGAACTAGAGAACAATTTCGAGTGGCTGGAAGAAGGTCTGAGGGAGTTGGGCGAAGACTACGTTCTCTTTGACTGCCCCGGCCAGGTCGAACTTTACACGCACCATCCGTCGCTGCGCAAGATTTTCTTCAAAATCCAAAAACTGGGGTATAGGGCATGGTGACCTCTCAAGCTAGCCCTTCTCTCAAGGTCGCGACAAAGGCTAACAGGTTTAATCTATTGCAGCTAGTTGTGGTTCACCTGACCGACTGTATATGCCTAACCCAACCGTCGCTATACATCTCGAATCTCCTCCTCTCTCTCCGGGCAATGCTCCAAATGGATATGCCCCACGTCAACGTATTGACGAAGATTGATAAAATCTCGGACTACGACCCACTTCCCTACAACCTCGAATACTACACAGATGTCGATGACTTGTCGCGCTTGCAGCCATATCTCGAGGAAGAAACGCCCTCCTTAAGGAGCAACAAATTTAGCAGGCTTACAGAAGCGATCGCGGGAATGATTGAAAGCTACGGTCTTGTCAGATATGAGGTACTCGCTGTTGAGAATAAGCGCAGCATGATGCACCTCCTTCGCGTAATCGACCGCGCTGGTGGTTACGTCTTTGGCGGAGCTGAGGGAGCAAATGATACTGTATGGCAAGTCGCCATGAGGAACGAGTCTTCAATTATGGACGTCCCGGACCTCCAGGAAAGATGGATCGATAATAAGGAAGCGTATGACGAGATGGAGAAGCAGGAATGGGAGGAACAGATGGAGCGTCAGGCAGAAGCATCGATGGACCTGGACGACGAATGATGTCCTGTTGCAGAGATATGAGTGATAAGGATGCGTCGAGTCACTTCCGGGCTCGATGAGGTTGGTGCGGCTATCCCTCTCATGGCTCGAGAGGACGAGTCGATGAGTCGACGAGCCTTTAACGGGGTTGCACCAGGGCGGGAGAGGTGCGTCCGCTCAGACGAGCCCTCATAAAGGTGATAGGCGTGGAATACTCTGTGGGCTACATGCAACACCTACAAGGCCTGCCGTGATGTCTCTCGATGGCATCGGAAGCTGCAGCCTCGAGTGGGACAGCTTCTCCTATTCACAAATGGACGATCTGTGATCGGAAGAAGCACTCGACGACACAGAGCACTGGGTTATGTAAAGGATGCGAAGACCATCTTGTGGCAACCGGGCGTGTATATTCTCTACATAGTGTAGTGTCCCAATAAACCCTGTTAATGTATCCACCTCCTCGGTATTCCTCCGACATCTTCCCGTGCTTCAAAGTGGCGCGCTCTACTTCGAGATCGCGGCTCGAGTGGGGTGCTACATCGCTTGCCATTCCAAGACAGCAGGTCGAAGAATAGAATCATCCATGGACGTGTCTCGTATCTGGCAACGCATCTTCTCACAACTATGAGAAGCTCGGCGCTGTCCTTTGAAATGGACGGCGTGTCAGTATGGTGAGCTCGAAGATAGCACAACACGCAGGCCTCATGTAGTGGAGCCCCAGCGTGCTATCACCATCCAACATCCGTCAAGCCGCGGAAGGATTTTTCAACGCACCACTGAGGGTTTAGCCAAAGGTGGTAGAGGTGACTTTGAACCTCGTTATCGCGTGTGAGCTCTCATTCCACTTCACCATCCGACTCACTCAGGGATTCATCCATAACCTCATCCACCATGGCGTCAGCCCCGTCCTTACCGGGTTTCCCAAGAAGAGACACGAGGGAGCCCGAACTGCCGGACGCAGCATCTTCCTTGGCAGCTAATATGAACTGCCTCGCGCGTCGCACAGCCTCCTGCTCCGCCTTGCGGATAGTGCCGCTCACACGAACAACCCTGAATATGCAACTAGAGCCCTCGGGGATGGGGATGCGGTTCATGAACGTGAGAGCTGCCCAGACCATCCGGTAGTGAGTGCGCGATGTCTTGACGATGAAAGTTGACGTCGCGCGGGATAGATATTTTACTGTTTCAACGGGTTAGTAGAGCTGTACCGATGAGTCGAGATGTAAGTCGAGAGGTAAGAAAGTGTCCTTACCGGAGAGGTTACTTTCCATGGCGCCAGAGCCGTAGTCCCCGAAGAGCGAGGCGACCGCACTCTTTATGCCACGCGCGAGAGAGTGGGCATGAAGCTCATCAACCGTTGGCCGGTGAAGCGCGACGTAAGCTGGTACGTTGGGCGGGACCGGTTTTGAAGGATCCGGAGGGTAGAGAATGTTTACTAGGAGATATCTTTCTTTTGTTCGAACCATCTTGAAGGAGTCGTGAGGTGAATGTAGAGAATGGGTAAGGTGTCCAGGTCTTGAAGATTTTTGCGATCGATGAATCAGTAATTGATGGATGGACAATGAAGCCTGTGCTGGATTGGAAGAGTTTCCGCGGCCTACTGCACCCTGTAATTCTAGTGGCTTGCTACGTTCTCAACACTAACCGGCTTCCGGCTTAGCGAGTAGCAGCGCCAAATTTAGCGAGGGTGGTCAGCGAAACACTACTCAAGCTCGAGCCTAACCCACCGCATCTGGCTGAGCTTGAACCAATTAATCATCAACCAAGAGGAGCTGGGAGCTCTCATCGGCGTCATCATGATGAACGGGACTGCCCATTCACATCCTCACAGTTGCACTCTTACCGGTCGGAGGTGAACTGGCGATAGCCCCTTCAATATACCAATTTTTAGTCGTCCTTATTCCCAAGACCCAGATTATAGAAGAGCTGGCCGTTACAAGTAGCACTGAGTAATTCCAACTCATCATGAGCTTCACTCCACTTCGGGCTGCTATTCTGATAGTCTCCACGACTGCCGCCAAGGATCCATCCACCGATGCCTCTGAATCAGTACTGAGAGAGGTTTTCGATTCTGAGGCAGGAAAATGGCAGGTGGCTAAGACAGCTATTGTCCCAGATGTAACAACTCAGATACAGCGCCAGCTCATGTCCTGTAGTGATGGGCCTGAGAAGGTGAACCTCATTGTGACCACTGGTGGCACTGGATTTGCGCAGGGCGATGATACACCCGAGGTATGGCAAAACCATGTGTGGATGAAGCCGTATACAACAAGTACCGGCCCATACTCCATTTTACTGCCTTGATAGAACCAAGTTAACCCTCGACGTGTAGGCCGTTGCTGCTATCCTTCACAGGCCGGCACCTGGTTTAGTGCACGCGATGTTGAGTAGCTCCCTAGCAGTCACTCCATGTAAGTCAATTCCCTAAAATGCGTAACAAGATACCTAGTATTCTCATCGGTTAAGTAGTTGCTATGATGTCAAGACCGGTTGCTGGTGTTAGAAACGACACCGTCATCGTGACTCTCCCTGGTTCGCCAAAAGGCGCAAGGGAAAACTTGGAAGCTATTATCAAAACCTTGCCCCATGCCTGTCTTCAAGCGTCAGGTGCCAATTCGAGGACTCTACATGCCGGTGGAATCAAGAAATTAGAGGCGGACGCCGGGATAGCTACGCAAGGCGCGCCCTCGTCCCATCAGCATCACCACCACGGATGTTCACACTCCCATGGACACGGGCATGGGCATGGGCATGGCGGGCTCGTCAGACATACTAAATCGGGAGTCAACCCCATGTCAAACGACCCAAGCCTAGGACCAAGCCGTCGGCAAAGAGTTTCTCCATACCCCATGTTAGACGTTGCGGAGGCCCTCGCTCTGATTGAGGAGCATACCCCGCGCCCCGAGGTCGTGGTAACCAAAGTGGACGTTGGACTTGTTGGCTCTGTCCTGGCAGAGGATGTCGTCGCTCGAGAGAATGTTCCCGCGTTCCGCGCAAGTATCGTCGATGGGTATGCCGTCGTTGTGCCATCCGACGGCAATATGAAGGGCATCTACCCCGTTACGGCGGTCTCGCATGCAGCACCCGGCGAAGAGAAACCTCTCAAAGAGGGTGAGATTGCCAGAATTACCACCGGAGCCCCGCTTCCTGTCGGAGCCACTAGCGTAATCATGGTCGAAGACACTGTTCTCAAGAGTATGACGGACGACGGGACGGAGGAGAAAGAAGTCGAGATACTTGCCGAGGGGGTGAAGGAAGGGGAGAACATCAGGGAAGTTGGTAGCGATATCAAACAAGGTGCAAAGATCCTCTCGAAAGGCGAGAAGGTATCTGGCGTCGGCGGAGAACTTGGTCTCCTCGCGGCCGTCGGTGTAGCAGAAGTCAAGACCTATCATCGCCCCATCGTCGGCGTGCTCTCTACAGGCGACGAGATTGTGGAGCACGATAGGCCGGGAGATCTCCGCCTTGGCGAAGTGCGGGATACAAACCGCATCACGCTGATGTCGGCTGTTCGCCAGTGGGGATTCGAAGCGGTTGACCTTGGAATCGCCCGCGACAAACCAGGCACTCTCGAGCAAACTCTCCGAGATGGCCTGCGACATGTAGACATGATCATAACCACGGGTGGCGTCTCCATGGGCGAGCTCGATCTTCTCAAGCCGACTATTGAACGCGCCCTTGGCGGAACGATCCACTTCGGCAGAGTCAACATGAAGCCTGGGAAACCAACCACCTTCGCTACCGTCCCCGTGAAGACAAACTCTGGCGAGCGAGTAGTCAAACCAATCTTTTCCCTTCCGGGTAACCCTGCCTCGGCGCTCGTCACATTCCATCTCTTCGTCCTGCCGTCGCTCCATCACCTTTCGGGTGAATCATCCGCCGGTGTCCCGAGTGTGCCCGTAACGCTTTCGCATGATTTCCCTCTCGACAAGGGGCGTCCGGAATATCACCGCGCTTGCGTCTCGGTAGGCCGGGACGGTAGGCTGTCAGCTAGTAGCACCGGTGGTCAGCGGAGCTCAAAGGTGGGGAGCTTGAAGACGGCTAATGCCCTGCTCTGTATGCCCAAGGGTGAAGGGTCGATGAAAAAGGGAAATACTGTTCAGGCACTTCTCATTGCCCCTATTCAGCCATCTTAAGTGAGCTCTATTATCAGCAGTGGGCAGCAGTAAGAGTCCTGACGGGAGCGGTTGTCAATGTCCTTGGGCTAGACAGTAAACTTTCAATGTCTGGTACAGAATCACTTCACGCGATTTTTGGAAATCCTCGTTCTGCATTACCTTTTAATCAAGATGCTGAAAATGCTATGCCGCCCCTTTCCTCGGAGACAAGACAAAGCCACTTACTTCCCGGATCAGCGCGGGGTTGGATAGCTATTATATACACCCGCCGCGTCGAAACGATGATAATCGATACTGGTACACGTAGTGAGGACACGCAATGAGCTCTTTCCGTATTTGCCCATTCTTTCCCAAACGCCAGTCCAAATGATAATAGTTGCTGCCACAGAAATGCTGATTAAAAACCCGTACATATCCGGCGGGTCTAGATTGTCGACCCCATCCCATTCCGTTTCCCCACCCCCCCCAATATCGCGGTATCGCCTGACCGTTTACCTTCTCTCACGCCTTCTGGCCAAAGTCGCCGGCCTTACCGGAAACGAGAAGCCCAACGATGAGGCCGAAGAGACCGAGGACGGAGCTGAAAATCTCGACGACAAGAATCTTGACGAAGCTACAGGGCTGTGTTAGTAGGCCCACCCGAAGACCAAGGGGAGAAAAGAAGGTCCTATATCAACATACAGCGAGGCATCGGCGGCGTCGCCAAGGGCAGCACCGCTACCGTTGATACCGACAGACACACCGCAGACGAGGTTACACATGCCCACGGTGATACCACCCCAGAAGATACCGTACGCAACAAACGCGGTGTTGGGAGAATCCATCCCCTCTCCGTCAAGAGCGTTAATCTTTGCCGTGAAGACGATGGACATGATGAGACCGTAGATGGCGACGACTTCGCAGAAGATGATGGAGATGAGATTCTTGGTTCGGATTCGGGGAGCTTTCACGCCGGCGCCGAGGATCGAGGATCCTGTGATAAAGATACCCCTTCACGAGGAATCAGAAATGTCAGTTGTACGAGGTTTCTTTTGGGATTGGAGGCGCGGATTAAAACAAAGAGGCGCCCTCATTTGAAGTCCAAACTCACCAAGCAGCTCCGACGACGGAAAGTCCCATGCAAAGAGCTACACCCATACTCGCCCACGCCAGAGGAGATACGCTTTCTATAAAGTTGCCGGGGCTGAAAGATTCGCCGCTTCCGGTGAAGAGCATATCTGGAACAAAGCTCGTCAGTGTTCGTCCTCAGGCGATTCATTCAACTCGGAGCTGGGCGGCATACAAGCTCCAACAACCAACAGGGCGAAGGCTAAGACCCCGGAGCCATAATATGATAGACCCATCGTGCTGCTGGCCTCCAGTTGCGTAGAAATATCCGGTTCGGCCTCGAGAGGATTAAATTCGGTTGGCGTCGTTCGGATGGGGTTTCGTCTAGGCGTCGCCGAGGGGGCTCGAGCAGCTTGTTCGTTGATTCGCGAAGCTGGCTGATCGAGAGAGCTTTAACACGAATTCCCTTCCCTTCGAGATTACGGAAGCGGGAAGGTACGACACTGTGCATTGAGTACAATTGTACTTAAAAGGTAGCCTAAATTATCACGTGATGTATATTAGTCATCGGCGACCGAGGGAACGTCGTCTTGAACTCCGCCTGCCTGAACACCCCCACCCTCAACTCTCCCCCTTTCTAAATCATATAAATACCCGATTCCCACTTCCCCCACGACCACCACTTCATCCGACGATCGCGACGGCGGTATTGACCACTTGTGAACAACGGGCAAGCATTTTTTAAGAGAAACCTATTTAAAAGGGAAAGAGCCAAAATGGCAACCGGCGGCCAGTCATTCTACGAGCTCTATCGCCGTAGCAGGTACGGTCAGCCGCAAGCCTTTGGCTAGCCTCGTCGGAACAACTGCATGGCCTCGAGCTCGCTCGTCGCTCTGTATTATTATTTTATGCTACACCTATCGTAAAACTAGTGCTAACTTTTGGGGAAATTAACTCCAATGCAGTATCGGCATGGCGCTGACAGATACCCTTGACGATCTCATTAGCGATGAGCGGATCAACCCTCAGCTGGCGATGAAGATCCTGGGTAACTTCGACCAGGCCATCACCGAGGCGCTGCAAAAGAACGTGAAGGCACGCCTCAGTTTCAAGGTTAGTTTCTTTAGTTACGTACTCTCTTTGGCTGTGCGATTCGTCGTCATACTCATATTCTTTCGCCAATCTACAGGGAAGCCTTGACACATACAGATTCTGCGACGAAGTGTGGACTTTCCTTATTCGAAACGTTACCTTCAAGATGGATGGATCCAGCGTTGCGGTCCAGGCCGACAAGGTCAAGATCGTCAGCTGCAACGCCAAGAAGCCTGGGGAGACCTAGAGAGCACGGGCGCGCTGAGGCGGCCCTCACAACGGTTGATTTTAGGGCGATGTTAGTCGAGTGCCGGAGGCATATCGAACAAGTTTGGGCAACGTTGGTTTCTTATTCCGTTCAAGTACAGCAACACTCGGCATCAGGGTTCGGCGTTTAGGCTCAGCGAAACGGTAAACAGAGGGTTTGTTAGTTTGGTCTGGTTTGCTTATATTTTTTCCCTCATTTGCAGCTGCTCGCATGTGATTTTAGACCTTAGAATGTACAATTGAAACGCACCATGGTCTTCTCACTCCCTTCTCTCCAAGATGTCGCATTTTGTGCTTGATGTGTGATGTTCGTTGGTCGTTGTCATACCCGCCAGCGCTGGCATTTCCGTCTCTCCACTATTATGAATGACTGCATTCCTGGTAAAGTGAAATCTGACGTCGGACCAGAAAGGCTGTTTAATAAATGGAATGACAATGGTTTCCGGCCCCATGTTGCATCGTTGAGGCTCTGTTTAGCAACCATTGTTCAATGTTCATTATGGTTATCATAGCGGCAGGATCCACCATAGCCGCGCCCCTATTGGCAACCACTTCGCCAACATCAACCCGTCGCAGCCGAGACAAAACGCCACTCACATTGATAGAATCAATCTGATAATCCACACATTCTCGCCCTCCGAACGCTATCCCGTCAACATGGTCCGCCGGCGCAATCCTCCGCGTCCATCCTCCCCATCGCCAGCTCCTCCCAACGCGAACGCACAGTCAAATAAAATGACCCAGCGCGATGCCGGGGAACAGCAGCCGTTGCTTCCCAGGATGTCTCAGGAGAAGGAACCAGCGCCGGCGAGTCGCTGGATCCTCTTAGCTATTGCTAGTGGCGCATGCGCTGCCTTCAATGGCATGTTTGCGAAGCTGTAAGATTTCCGTTTTCACGCGCAGTTTATTTCGAGCGAAGTCTTCCTATTTTAAAGTTTACGATTTGCCATTTTTGGGCCATTTGTACATTTTTATATTGATTTTTATTTTTATTTTCTTTACTTTGTAAAATACTAAAAATTGTATAGGACGACCACGGAGTTGACCTCTAGTCTTGCGGCTCATATCGCGCACGCCCTAGGCCTCACATCTCGTCTCAACATCGTCGAACTCGTTATTCGATGCGTACGTCTCAACTCCTCACGTCATGTGCTTGTAATGCATATGAGTCCCCCTTACTAAAAATAGATTCCTAGATGTTTTTCGGGTTAAACCTAGCATTCAACGGCGTCATGTGGTCCCTATACACGTCCGCTCTCGCCAAGGGCAACTCGACGACTCAAGTCTCCATCATGAACACGTCTAGTAACTTTATGGTCACGGCCATCCTTGGCTTCGCCGTCTTCTCTGAGGCGCTTCCGCCTTTGTGGTGGGCTGGTGCGGCGCTTTTGGTGGCGGGTAATGTTATCCTTGGCCGGGCCGAAAACAACTCCTCATCGGCGTCAGATGGCAAGGGAGAAGAGCCCGAGCCTAGTGGGGAGGGTTCTACTGGTGGTATCTTATCCGGCGATGGTGGTGGAGAAGAGAGGTGAACGAAGTCATGTGGAACATCTAGAGTTGTAGAATGTGTGATACGCAATTTGTCGAAACCTATATACCGTGGACCTGAGAATAAGAAGACGCTTTGTAGCCCAATTCCTAACTAGCCGCCGTCACGCTGCTAAATAACTCCACTAAACGCCCACTATCCCGAGAATATGTATACACAAATATGCAAAACCAGTCGGGAGCCGCAGGGCATTGTAGGAACGTCCCGCCTCATGACCGGCTATCCAATTCCAAGCCATCGTCATCCACCAGCTCCTCGTCACCATCCATAATTTGCCCACCCCTCGCCCTTTCGTCGGTCGATGGTCGCAGCTGAATCCTCCCCCTAGAGGCAACCGACACCTTATCAGAAACCCATTCCGCCGCTCTCAGCAAGAGCTGCCAAAGCCTCTCGTGGCTCTCTTGGAGCTCGTGGTCGTCGCGTGGGTGTTCCGCCGCCTCGGCCTTGAACTGATACTTGAGACAGTCCTTGACCGTTATGAGGCCGGTGAGTTTTCCGTGGTACTCGACGAGGATGACCCGCGGGCCGATCTTGCGGAAGAGCTCCATGACGGTCTCGAGGGGCAAGCGCGGATGTACGGTTACGGGCGTGGCGTCGACGTAGCGACCAAAGGATATGGAGGTAGACGAGGTGGTGGAGTCGGTGCTGACCATGACGGTGGGAGTAGTGGGACCGACCGCGTAGCGGGGTGAGGTGGTGGAGAACACGCAACGCGCACTCGGCTCGAGGCGGCGCTCTCTCTTGGCCTTGTCGATGGCGTATCGAAGTTCGGTGCGGCCAATGTAGCCTACTAAAGTCTTGGAGTGGTCATCCTGGACAATGGGGAACCCTTGATACCTGCCATCGGCGAGAATTTGCTCAACATCCCCTAGCGTCAACCCTGTGGCGGGGAGCGAGACGATCGTCTCAGTCATGGCGCGAGACACGGGTACGCCAAAGTTGTGCTCCTCTTTACTATCCAGATACGGCATGCCACTAGCCCAGATGGCTTGGTCGGCAATGCCTGCCTTGCCGAAGCGCTCAGAAACAGCTTTGGTAACACCCACGACGATCATGGTGGGTAGGATGTAAGTCAGGGCGCCTGTCAGCTCAAACATGATAACCACCACGGATACCGTGATATGCATGATACCGCCAAGTGCTGCGGCCGCGCCGAGAAGAGCGTAGGCACCGGGTGTGATGCATGGCTCATCCGGCTTACAGGCCGCGAAGAAAACGCTCGAGGGGTTTGCTTGCTGCATTCCCTCCACGATGATTCCTACGGTCCTCCCGAACAGCGCGCCGATAGCCATGGATGGTACGAAAATACCGCAGGGAATTCTGGCGCCGTATGATATAGTGGTCAAAAAGATGCGAAGAAGAGTCGCGATGACAAGGGACATGACATTCAGAAATCGTTGGTTTGGATCACAAAGTCCGTGGTAATCTTCTCCCTCGCATTCAGAGAAGAGGATTTCCATGCTCTCTGTCATGTCAATCCGGACGAAGGGATTCGGATAGCAAATAATAGCAGTGCCCATCGCCAACAGGGAAACCTCGAGGATAGCATACTTAACCAAGTACTTCTTTCGAAATGCCTGGGCACGGAGGTTCCATTTGATGACGAACGCGCCGTAAAGACCTCCGAAAATGCCGAGGATAATGAAGAAAAAGATCTCAAAGAAATGCCATGACCTGTCATACGTGACTTGGAACATGACAAGTTGGCCGGTTCTGAAGGGATTCACGGCAGCCAGGATCGCTGTAGCCACCAGGGCACAAAAGTAGCTGCGCCATATGGTCTTGAGGGGGAAATAGCCAGACATCTCTTCAAGAGAGAATATGACACCTCCGATAGGGCTGCCGAAAGCGACGGCCACTCCAGCCGCGGCACAAGCGCAGAGAATCTCGCGATAGCTGGACGCATTACGCTTGTACTTGTTGAACAGTCTAGAAATGACGCTGCCGGTGCACACGGCATAGTGAACGCTAGGCCCTTCCTTTCCTACCGAAATACCAGAGCCGATAGTTAGGGGCAGGGTGATTGACTTGATGATGAGCGTCCAGAATCCGAGGAAGCCTTTCATAACGAAGCCCGCAATGATGACCTTGATCTCGGAGATCCCAGATCCGGCGGCATAGGGCGCGAACGACTTAACTAGGGTTGCGGCCGTGAATGCGAAACCGCCCTACATATGGTCTTCGTTAGCACACTATCGAGATGAGGAGTGGGGACCAAGTTTTCGGGGCAGTGACGGACAGAAAACAGGATGTAAAAAATGTAGTTTAGGGGTTCGAAGCTCCATCTGTGCCAGTCGGCGCATCCTCTGTTCTCCCCCCAACAGCAAAAGCTCTCGTTGAGATAGAAGCCCGATTTGCAGTATCCAAGCCTGAAGTCGGCAAGCCACTCCGTTACTATACTAAGGAAAGCTGCGTTGAGGCCTATGGCGATACCGATCAAGGTGATTACTATCCAGCCCTGTATCGCATCGTAGGTAACCCATAACCGCTGCTTTAACCCTGGAGGGCCGTGGTCGTAGAGCCCGGCTACCTGTCGCCGCTTAGCTCTTCGTCGAGCTTGTTCGCGCGCTGCGTCTTGCACCCAGTCTATTTTCAAATTTTCTTTAGCATTTCCGCGTCTAATCGAATGTGTAAACAGAGCTTTGCGGTCGCATACCTATCGTCGTGAAATCCTGAGAAACCAATAGCCATTAGCAAAGATCCGAACCGGACACAACGCACGGAAGGATGTCGGCGGTCGCTTACCTCGT
The DNA here is from genome assembly GCA_034774675.1 of Scedosporium minutisporum. Lineage (NCBI taxonomy): Eukaryota > Fungi > Ascomycota > Sordariomycetes > Microascales > Microascaceae > Scedosporium > Scedosporium minutisporum. Next base: position 25,868 of record SJVG01000050.1, read on the forward strand.
ATCTCTTGATCTCTGCTATTTCCTCCTCGACTGGTTGTTCACTAGCATCGGTATGATCGACCTGTCCCCGTTCTGCGGTAGACACAGCCTGTGATAACCTGCTCGACACGGATGGCCGCCGCACGGCAAGCCGCGGAAGCGTGGACGAGAATGACGTTGATCGAGAGCTCATTATATTGGTAGGCGAACCATTCTGCGCGAGGATCCGGGAGGGTCTTCGAATCGAATAGAAAAAAAGCCGGGGTCGAATTCAAGCCGAGGGATTGTCTTAGGTCGCGGGTGTAGTCGTAATCAAGCTACGAGGTAGGTTATTCCACTTGGATGCCCCGAATCGAAGCAAGCACCAAAGAAGGCGAGGATCAATTGACGCGGCTGGACGAATTAGGCTGACGTTTTGAGCTGTCCTCTTGCAGTTTGCAGGTGGGTCATGCAGTTTGTCTTGGTCTAGATCAATTGATTCCTGGTCCAATTGATGTAGGGTGCGATTAGTGCCTGAGCCCTCCAAACACAGCGGCAGTTGAGCGCTGTGCTCCCTAAAACCTTGGTCTAGCCCAACTGATAACCCCCACCATCATTGCGTAACACCCTGTTACCAGGCCGCTCCCAGACCTGAGCTAGCGGATGAATAATAATGCCCGAGTCCACTTCAAACTTGAACATTCAGGTTGAAGTGTTCGCCTCCAGCCGGCGAGACCTGCACTTAACGCGCTTGGGAGTCCTTAGCGCGTCCTCCTGTTCAACCTCACCATCACCCGTCGGCCTGAGCTTGAAATCTGCTAGCCGGGAAAATATCCATCAATCTGCTAAGTCCTACACATCGTAGATTAGCTTTCCCTTTAGAATCTAACACCCCGACATCATATCACCGAGAGCATGCCTTACAACACCACCGCCATTCCTCCACGGAAGGAAGCGGAGGCTACAGGACAAACTCAACTGCCATGTAAGTCGAGACCACGACCATCATCAGAAGCGCGCTTTCTAATCCTGACACTACCATAGTATCGAGGGTCAAGAAAATTATTGGAACAGATCCAGACATTGCGATATGTTCTAACAATGCTGCCTTTGTCATCACCCTCGCTGCTGTGAGTCTGATCCGATCTCAGAGGCTGCCCCGCCATCGCTGATGAAGACTTCATAGGAAATGTTTGTCCAGCACCTGGCTAGTGCAGCTCACGATGCCACAAAGCTAGACAGCAAACCAAGGAAGAACATCCAGTATAAGGACATTGGTGAGTTCTCATCACATTGATACCCTGGGCGGGCTTCGCGCCAGGCTAACGTCGGTGACAGCCAATGCCGTGGCGGCGAATGATAATCTCGAGTTCCTCGAAGATGTCGTGCCCAAAACCCACACGTACAAGTCGATCAGGCAGAAGGCACAGGAAACCAGGGCCAAGTTGAATTCGGAGTTAGGGCTTGAGGACAAGCCCCTCTCCAATGGAAAGAAGCAAAAGCTCCCAGTCAACGGCACAAGGGTGATGAATGTCAGCAGGGCCACAGACGAACAGTCTGAAGACCCCAATGCGCAACTGGAATGGGAAGCGAGTCAAGCGGCGGGTGGGGACGTGCTAATGAGGGACTAGGGACCCTTCGCGGAGCTACTTCGACCTTCACGTAATAATTAATGACAGTTATGATGTGTCTTGGATGGATTCTGGCGAGAGAAATGTTCACGGTTCGAGTGCTTGGACTAGTTTCATAGCGCCGATAATTCTTTATGAAACTTTGGGGTATGTATGAGCCATGACGCCTACATCCTTTTATCCTTTTTCATTTTCTTCGCCCTTACATTGCCTTTTCTCCATTCACATCACAAAAACCATTATCACTCCTCCATTGCGTCGGGATCTGTGTGGAATCCCGGCGGTAGCCGACCTTCGTTCAACATCTTTTCGAGCCGGATAATCTCTTCGAGACTTGACGCTTTCCTGATCATCTCCTGCAACCGCTTCTTCTCCTTGTCCGTGAGCTTTATCCTGGAAAGCTTCGAAGTGTCTGCAACTCCGTCTGTGACAGCCGCGCCGAGGCCACTGGACTTGACTCCCATAATCTCTGTCGCCAGCGATGTTGGCTTCTCTTCCGTTCCAAACAACTTCTTCGCGTGTTGCCGCTCCGCATCCTTCACCTTCTGGTAGTCCAAGAAGCGCACTGTAGGGCATCTCCAGATAACCCAGTACCGATAGTGCTGAGAACACATATAGCCGTCAGTTGAGATCCTCCTACCTCACCCAGGACCAGGGAAGTCGGTGAGCGGACGCACCTCTTTCTTCGCAACGGGGTTATCCTTGAGGACCAAGTGTGTAAGCCGCTTGAAGGTTCCTAGCACATCTATGTCCGCTAGTTCGGCGAAATTGTTCGAAGCTAGCACAAGGTTCTGCAGGTTGGGGATCGAGCTCGCGATGGAAGGCTGAATGCTTGATACCCTGTTTCTCGCGAGTAGTAAGGTCGTTATCCTAGGCGACAGGGGAAAGTTTCCCAGCACCTGGATGTCGTTGTCTGTGAAATCTATGGAATCATGGGGCTGGCCCGCGTCTTCGTAAGTAGCCATTCTGCGTGGGGATTGAGGATGGAGGGGCAAAAACTCACCCCCGCAGCTCCCAAATTCTCAATAGCAGGGATTCGGTGGCCTATTCGTATGCGAAAATAATCGCTATCAACTCTGCTCTACGATCCAAGTGTAGCAACTGCTCTTTTCAAAAAACGCACCTCGAAGATCCAGCTCTCGCTCTTTGAGTGGGTTGAGGTAGGAGAGGGAATCCTTGATGAGGTCGGCGGTCAACCTCATCTTGGCGAATTATCGTTACCTGCGTTTAGGGAAAGGAGTCGGCGGGGTTTGAAGGGATGGTGAGGGGCGTCTCGGGTCGTGGGTCGCGGGACTCGGAGCGTTCGAGGCGGTTTCTTGAATATGACGTCCAATTTGTATTTCGATCGCGTGGGCGACTGCTTCAACCAAACCTCAAAATATTGATGTGAATTGTTCACTGTTGGCTTAGAAGCTCTTGTTGTAGGGATTTTCCGAGGAAATACCGAACCCTCCACGGTTTCAGGCGCGAGGTACCTCGTAATTAGCGTGGTGCTTCAGGGACCATTGGTCAGTCTCCTGCGACAGACAGAGCTACAATGAAGGAGTGAAACCACCTGGCCCAGCAAGATACCATCGGATTTCGGCCAGAAACAGGATTCTTGACAGAAACTGTAATGGAGTTCGCCCTTGCGCTACTGAAATCCACGTACTATCAATAACACAGCCTTGGCTGACATTTCCACGAGTCGCATTTGGGTCGCGGCGACTCAACCCTCGACAACATGGACGAACGAGCGATTCTCGAGTTCTACCGGCTGCAGACGCTCTACCCGACCGAGTGGCCCCAAGAAAACAACAGCGATGCGTCCGATAGCGAAGATGAAGCTAAGAAGAAGATGCAGAGACGGAAGTCGAGATACCAGGCGCTAGAACGGACGACAACCCGCCGAAGCTTAATCGGAGCGGAATCCACAGGCAAAGGCGCAAGCGGAGGTGGAGGTGCCTTGGTGCAGAAGGACGAGCCCGACCCCTTAGGAACAACCGACAGCGTTGTAAGGACCTTGCGGCAGCTGGGTCTGCCGGTCCAAGAAAATGCCCGGTTGCGTGCGTTACCACTCGACCACAAGCCCTTGAAGATAGGGAGTAACGCTAACCGTTTCCAGGAAACCGATTTCTCCTTTCCTCTACCACGTTTACTCCCTCTCTGTTCCTTTCGCAAGTGCACTCCACGGCCGACAGTCAGAGGCTCCTAGACGGCCTCAACGTGCTGACGAGATCGATTGACGAGAAATCAGCATCGCTTAAAGTGCTTGTTGAGACCAATTTCGAACGTTTCGTCAAGGCCAAAGCAACGATTGACAATGTGTACAAGGAGATGAAGTATAGGGGCACTGAACCTCCACCCACGGGTCGTCCACGTGGCCATTCGAGACGCGAGAGTAGGAACAGTTTTCGCGCCAGCGGTGTCAATAATCCCCTCGCCTCGCCGGTTAACGACCCGCGGAAGAGGAACGCTCTTGTTAAGGAGAGCGAGTATGGTGTCCTCGGGATCAAGACCCCGCTTCTAGATGTCACCGCCAAAGCCGAGGACGTGTGGGGCCCTGCGCTCGGCGGCCGCGAGAAAGAGGAGCGTTTAAAGACCATCGCGGGCAACATCGACCGCTTCAAGGATTACACAGAACTGAGCTCCGCTGTCGCGGATAGCATCAAAGGAAAGGATTACGAAAGTCTCGTGGAGGAGTACAACCGCGCGAGGAGGATAGCAGACGACGCCAGAGCGCTGGCTCAGCGATTGGGCAGCACAACGCCTACCGACTCGGAGCTTTACCAGCTCATACTCGCCTGCCGGATGTGGCATGATGTGGACGAGCAAATACAAGTATTTAAGCGAGAGGTCTGGAGAAACCTTACATCAGTCCAGATGATCGCAAAGGCAGACAACTTGCCAGGACACCCCGAGGATCGGCACATGGAGCTCATCTCTCTTCTCCTGGAGCTTGGCGTAGATGACAACCCCATCTGGCTCTGGCTCCTTAGCCGCTACGATTTCCTTAAGGGAAAGATACAGGCCACGGCCGACAGAGCCAAGGTTGAGATTGAAATCCTACGCCGTCGGCTCGCGAGCTCGGATAAACCGAGCCCACAGGTTACTACGTCTTATTTGCGCTCCATGAGTCGCCAGCCTGTCCATAACAGACCATCCTCGCTCGACTCTAGCGACGTTGTTGAGCTTTGGGAGAAGATGTTCAGCTTCGTCAGCACAATGCTCTCCCAGCAGGGTCTGTTGGGAGAGATTGTGGGCTTTTGGCATATGGTGAGAGACTTTGTTAGTGGAACTACGCAGAAGACCCTGCCGGTCGGATACAATGGCGAGTCGAAGCAGTTTCACAGACTATCTGCTGAGGGGACGGTATCGTTGGAGAAAGCAATCGTTGAGCTGGTCGATATTGTTCGGGACAATATCTTCGCCTTTTTCGCAGGGCTTCCTCCTGAGGACATTTCCCTTTTATTCTCTCCTCTACCTCTCTCACCGAAAACTCCTGGTGGCCCATCCTCGATGTCCGGATCCTTATCACCAGGTGGGCCCCGGGACCCGCGATTCAACCTAGATCCGAATAACCTCCCTCCGCCGTCGCCAAAACGAGGTGAGGCCTGGGAGAAGTTTGCGTTCTGGCCCCCGTGGTCTAACTCCATCAGTGGCGTACACTATTTATCCAAGATGCTCGCCCTTATTGGTGCGGGGGCCGCAGAGTTCGCGACTATTAAGCCCCTAGGAAGCGCAGACGGTGCTGCCGTCGAGAGACTGAAGGCGTTGGTCGGCGCGGCAAGAGAGAGGTCGGTAACGGCTCTTTGCGCAGCCTGGAACAAGGACGCGGAGAATATCAAGTTTGTCGAAGACTGGCATAGAGGCGACTCCGGTGACGTGACGCGCATGCCAGCCAGTTTCGCCGCTTTCGAGGGCGCCCTCCTCGCCGGCATGCAGAAGATTCTCTACATCTCGGAGGCGATGGCCAAACCTGGCGCGGAGTTTATCGTCCTTCCACCACAGGCCAAGCTGTTGCAGATGGTCCGGAGTCAGTATGTCACCACGCTCTACAAGGCGCTGAGTGGCATGGTAGAGAATGCCGAGCGGTCGTTGAAGCAGGCCGATGATGAGTGGACTACGGACGTTGATAGTGCCGCTGCAACAGTTGCGTCAGTCCCTACGACTGGCAAGGGAACACTGGATCCTAGCGATAGGGTACGTCAACCTCTAACGCACTCTCTATCCTTTCTCCTAACTGTACCAGTACTAACATGGAGATCTAGAATGTTCGGATGCTTTTAACTCTTAGCAACCTTCAAGCCCTCCGGTCTCAGGTTGTGCCGGCTTTAAATACCCAGTTCGAGAATGCCTTCTCGGTCAAACTTACGGATGAGTCCAAGACTATCCGTGACGTGCTAGGCCAGATCGACGCCCGGCTCTTCCAAACGTACACCCGACCAGCCGTCGAAAGTTTCCGAGGCATCATCAAGGCCGGCATCTCAGATCCCGACTGGAGCCCACCCCCAGGCGTCAAGCCCAGCGCGGCCAAGCCGTACGTCTACGAGGTTCTTCTCGGGCTCGTCCTCGTCCACTCTCAAGTATCAACCACCGCCCCCTCCCTCACCTCCCAAGTCCTCTCCTTCCTCCTCGAGCAAATCAGCCGCGAGCTCCTGGACACCTACCGCACGCGACGCAAATACACGCTCGAGGCGCTCATGCAGGCAACCCTCGACGTCGAGTTCATCGCCCAGACGCTCGGCCAGTACACCACCGACAGGGCCTCGGAGCTTCAAGGGCAGGTGTACCAGGAACTCGATAGCCGGACGGACGATAGCACCCGGGCTAAGCTGCAGGGGGAGTTGCCGGAGATGCGGAGTGTGTTGAAGAAGTTGAGGGAGGCGAGTAAGATGGAGTTTGCGTGTTTTAGGAAACCGAAGAGGCCGCAGCAGGGGGATCGAAGGGATACTGCGATGAGTGGTTAGATATAGTCGTGGATCTGGGAAGTGAAACTTCTTTTTTCTTTCGCTCTTTTTCTCTTTTTGGAGGGGGTTGGTTAATTGTTTTGAGGAGATACATCTCTATGTATATATGAGTAGATATGGCGTGATGGCAACGGAGAAGTGCGCGATAGTATCTAAATCTTCGGGCCAGATAATGCGTAGAGTCCCTATGAAACTTGTCGTTACGCACTCGTCCTCATCCCGCAGCACGTTCAACCTCGACATCTATAGATTCAGTTCTCGATATTCCGAGTCAAAGTCGACAGGAGTACACACAGACCCTGGATTCCGTGTTCGTAGTCCAAGCAAAGGAATACCGCGGACCTTCTACGAAGTGGACAACCAAGTCGTTGATCACGAGATTTGGTTAATAGAGGGATATCATCAGCTCCTCTCCTCATCAGCCTTCTGCTTTCCATTCATCTCCAGTGTTGTATTCTACTCCCAAACGGCCAAAGATCACATATTAAGCATCACAGTTTTCTCCCCGGGATCTGCTCTCACTCTTCATCCATTTTTTGCCCGAACTCGACATCCGCAGTAGAAAAACGAAGAACATTATGGTATTTTTTTCTTCGTCATAAAGAAGAAACCAGGAAAACGCGAAATTATAACGCCCCCTTTCGTTTTTTTACCCCTTGTTTTCAAAACTAAATCCCTTTCGCCGATACGCCCTTATCGATCCACGAGAGTTGAAAAGATCATGGCTCGAAGGTCTTGCGCCCATTTTTTTGTTCTTTTAGTTTCCCTTTCATTATCGTGATCGTGAGATACGCCAGGGTTTTCTCCTGCCTCCCCCATCGACGTCTATAACTACCCTAGTAGTCACATCGTTTTCCTTCTCTCCCTTTCTTTTCTTTTTCTTTTATTTTCGTCATCGTTAAAAGGGGGTCGCTGTCTTCGAAGCATTTCTCGTAAACCCTCGTCGTCGATACCAAACCAGTTTTTTTCTTCGTTTCGTTCCTCCTACATGACCAATTCCATTACCGCGTTTCGGCACCCCAACAGTTCAGTATATATAGTGTCCTATAAAGCAGACACCCTCGTAGCATTCGACTACTCCTCCAAGTTTATGCTGCAGGCTTAGGCAGCAGTAAATGAGAACAGAAGGCCAGTTCTAGTGAGCGCGAGTCTCCTGGATCAAACTCCAGCTTATCTCTTCGAGACTGGACAATGTCATCTATCAAAGGAGGGCAAGTGTTAGCTGTGAAAGACAAGAAAAAAAAATACGGGTGTGGTGGTGAAAACTTACAGTCCAGCTCCAAGTTATGGAAGAAAGCGGCAACAACTGGGTCTCCGTCATTGCACAGAATCAACTTTCCGCTCTCGGCACGCTCAGTCGGCGGCAGCACTCGTCGAATGATCAACAACAGCCGCAAAAGATTCGCCAAGGTGTCTCCCTGGGACGTAAAGCTTCCGGGTTCGCGTTCGAGCGGCCAACCAACACGAATTTCATCCTGTTCCCAGGCTTTGAAACTCCACGTGCTTTTTTCCACGCAATTCAGGAAGACAAGTGCGGTAATGAACATGGGAAATCCGATCTTGATCTTGCTGTCTTGGAGGATACGTTGCATCCCATTCAGCAACGTCATCGAGGTTGCGTTTGCTTTCCTCTCGGCAGCGGCATTCAGCTGGAGGCACATGATTGTGTACACGTCCAGATCCGGTTTCTCAGATGTCTCTCTAATGTATCTGGGCTCCGAACTGTCTTCACCGGGACGCTTCTCTATCAGCTTCCACTGACGTTCTCGATCGATAATTTCAACAAGGCCCCACAACTCGAGGGCCCGTCGAAGCAGATCACCGCCGGGCTCCTCAACCAACTGCGCAGCTGTTTCGAGCAATACCCGAACAAAGTGGGACGGTTCACGCTCGATAAGGACGGGCAGGACCTGTCGCATGTAACCCTCGATAACATTGGGGATATCCTCAGCCTCGCAATCAATCATGACCGAGCGCGTCTTCGTTTCGGCTTCAACGTTCTCGGGTGGCGGAGAAGACGGTGGTGTGACCAAGGTCTGAAACACGGGTAACAATATATGGTGGCCAGTGTCGGGAAACTGCGACGCTTCCACAATAGTCCCTGTATTTGCTATACGCAAGGATGACTTCAAAAGATTGTATCTCCTCTGGGCCAGAACAACCTGCACGCCCGCCGAGTACAAGTCCAGCTGCTCATGCAGGCGGGTCCGAACACAACCGGACCGCCACACACGGGGAGAGAGGACCTTGCGACAGGTATCACACGGACTCCCTTTGCCGCAGTTCTTGCGAAGGATCCGGCACCGTATACAAGCCCCAATCTTACGGACTTCTTGGACCTCCTTCCGCCGAGTAGGGTCGAACCTGGCTCTAGAGTGGCGGGGTCGGCCATTCGTCGAGCCCTCGCCCGTATCCATTCTAACACCACCCTTCTGCAGCGGCACGGGGGCCTGAAGCGTCTCGTGGTGGTGATGGGCCACCGCCGTAGGGCTTGTGGCCAAGTATGTTATTTCACCCCACGGGGGGCTCGAGGCATTCTGAGGTGGCAAGGGGTCGGCGATGGCATGGCTCGGTTCGGTAGTTGGGCCGAGAGAGGCTGTGACCTCCTCAGCAATAAGCTGGGGGTCAAGAAAGGACGGGTGTAGCCGAGCAGCCGCGGCGGCGGCGACCGAGAGGTTTGTCGAGTCAATGCTGGCTTCGGGAGGGCCAGGGAGGGGGAGGGAGATATGGGCAGCATCGGTAGGGCTCGTTTCTTGTGCCGCGTCCTGCCGTGCTTCCGAGGAGCCTGACGTCGACGTCGATGAGACATCTGGGAGAGCTAAGGGGTACAAAGATTGGTAAACTTCATACGTACCTTCTCCCTCAGGCGGTGCCCCACCAACAGCTCTGACTGCTTGTGTGGGGTTCCCGTAACTGGTGGGAGGGTTGTCCAAGGTAAACTGGGCGCCAACCATGTAATGTGTCGTGGACGGCGTAATTGGACTCGACTCGTGGTCTCGGTTGTCGTGCTTCTCGCTCATGTTGACTCGTCTCGACGCTTCTGCGAGGGCCTCGAGCGCACTCCAGTTGGCAGTCATAGAGGCATCGGCGGGGCTAGCACCATTCTCTCCAGCTCGAGCGCCATGTTTCCGCTGAAGGGCTGCCGGGTTCGGGATGCTATGTAGGGCCAGGCATGCCTGTATCCGGGCGCTCTCGGATATGGCAGGACATTTGCCAGGTTTGGTTATGTGACTCGTGAGGCTATCGATTCTGCCCTTGGGAAAATCCTCACCGCAAAGCTTACAGGTGTGGGGGTATCGATTGCTGTTGTCGGCGAGTTTGGGGCCGCGGTGGAAGTAAGAGGCAATGACCTGATTCGGCTTCCGACCCATGGTATCCAAGACAGCAACTTCTAGACCAGCAGACAGCCAGGTTCGATCGCAATTGGCAATTGCACGAGGTTTGATGAGTCGTGCAACTGTTGGGGGAGTTTCTTGGAGGACAAAATTCTGCCAGACTTGACCGCCGTGAAATCGTTCGTCTTTGGTGGGATTCGCTTTTTTTTCATTAGGCGGTGGGCAAGAAAAAAAAATCTGCCATTCCCAGCCACAATACCCCTCAATGCAAAAAAGTAAACTGGCAAAGTACACAAATGCCACAATGTGGCGGTATTTATTTCACGTGATTTTTACTGGTGGAAGGAAATCACGACGACCACAGGCCAAATCAATGAGCTGGACATGTGGGCCAGGCCACCAACAGGTAACTATTTTTAGGCTTGGAAACCTTCAAATGCTTCAATGTTTTCATCCCATTTAACGCATAGAGCGATAATAGCGTGTAATAAGGTACATAAAGTGGGCCGAGGTCGTAGCGGAACCAGACTTGAGTGGAACCTGTCAAAGTCGAGCCCATTCCCCGTCTGGGCTTGGATCGTCAGAGCGGGACCGTTCCTCGCCCAAGCTTTTTCGACATCAACCCCCCCCCCCCAAATGACCTAGGGAATACTTAGTAGGGAATGGATCAGGGGGTTTTTTTTTCTGGAGGGCGGTGACCGATCCAAACTCTACAAGAGCTTCATCGGCCGAGACCTTTCCTGCCACGCCCGTGCTACGAAGTAAACTATTTAGTAAATTAGTGCAGCTCAGATCTTGATGGGAATATGTTGTCTGCTCCATGTTGCACCGAAGTTTTGGATTCTCGCCAGGCTTAGCGAAAGAGGCAATCTGAGGAGCAGCAATCTATCCAGCCACTTAATATAGGGCCTCTGGTCACTCTTCCGACGCAGAGCAGAAACCAAGCCTAAAATTACTTCTAATACTGGCCAGAGTTGTGAATAAAAAGTGATGGGAGCAAGTGCATTGTTTCCTAATTTAGCTGGGCTGGAGATCCTCATTGGTTGGAATGGTTTCCACCCGCCTCAGCGCCTGGCATCAAATAGGACCAGTCACTCATTCCCAAATCTTAACTCCAGATCTAGAAAAATTATGTCAAGCAGGAACAAAGCTAGTCTCGGTGTTGAGTATGTATTGATCAATGTTTGTCGGAGCCTCAGGCCTCGGAAATAGTATAGTGTCCGGTGTATCATTTAATCACTGTGGCTAACCTTTGCTCAAATAAACTTCGGTCCTAGGGAGATTAATGGTGCTAGAAGTGCAATCGGTGACAAGGGGCAGGCGCTTGGGGAGCTCTTCCTCGTCTGAAGAAGTGGTCGACGGTCTACAAGTAGACTCTGCGGGAAGCGGAAAAGGAACTTCCATGTTGGGATGTAGTTCTTCAAGTCCATCAAGTTACCAAGTCTTTCGTTCGAAGTCAGTTCTAGTAATGTTCTTAGTTCAGTCTTTTTCAGTCTGAGTTCCATTTGTCGGCTCCATTCCATTAGAACCTCTTCTTTCGTATCCTCACCATTGTTTCCCCTTGATCAACAGTTCCGACTTCTATCAGTATGTCAGTGAGCTTGCATCAGCTTTTCTAAGAGTTCCAAACGATGAGCATTGGCCCACTCATTTCAGTTCTGCTTTTCTGTTTCTTCTTATGTGCGATCCCGCGGCCATGCTGCGCTGATCCGTCTCGGGATTCTCAACCGGAGCATTCGACAACCGAAAACATCAAATTTTCTATCAGACGTAGGGCCGCGGTCCCCATGGACCACCCGCTCGAGCCCACGAAAGCCATAAGTCGGTTGCCTCCAACATATGGACCGGCGTTCGTCTTGAAATAAAGAAGACAAACCGACTGTCCGAGCTGTTGGGTAAGCAGCGATCAGATATGCCGAAACTGGTGTTACCCAAAGTATGAGGTAGGAATTCGGGAAATCATCGGAAATTGTGAATTGGGCTAATATTTAATGGATGTGGAAATGGGGGTTGGAAACGGAGGAGTGCGTAGGAGATGTCAGGAACTAATTGGTGGTTCCTTTCGGGTCACAAATGTGGTGCCATTTGGCTACAAGGTGCTATATTTGGATGATCTTCGCTGTCTTGATCGGCAGATCGAAATTTTGAAAGACCAGACCACACCGCCTCTGTCGCAGCGGTTGTGGGTTGATCGACGGTTTTCTCTCGTAGTACTCGAAGGACAGCGAAGGGTGAGGTTTTGAGGGTCGCACTTTACCAACATTCGTAGAAGTTATGGCAAAAATAAACTATCTATCCTTAAAAAAAATACAAGGTTTCTAGAGAGAAAAGGCTCGTCTACCTCCAGGAAACCAACTCTGATTAAGACGTATTGCCGGCAAAGAAAAAACAGGACCAAATCCCCAGAGTCAGTCATCACTATCAATTCCCTTACTAGAGTTTGAAAAAACTCCTCCGGAACTACAGTTCAACTGCAAAGCGCGTCCTCAAGCTCTCACCATAGCGATAAAATAGCCACGGGACCGGCGTGAATGCGAGGCAGATGAAGCCCAAGACGCTGTTTCCCCAACCCAACCCCAGTCTGTCATATAAGGGGTCGGCACTAAGGCCCAGAAACGCTCCGAACGGGGATCGGACGAGCAAGTTGGCTGCAAGAGCCGATGCGGCTGCTTCTGCCCCGAATGCATCGACGAGGTATACCTGGCCGGGAATGACCACGAATAGAGAGCCGAATCCGATGATGAAGGTTCCTAAGATTGGCAGAATCCAGTGAGTTTCGTACTTGGCGCACCAACCGTACATGAACAAGCCCAGGGGACTGATGGGGCCAATCCATTTCATCAAAATGAGGCGGTCTTCTGGCTTCGCTTCGGCGCCCTCTTTTGGCCGAAGGAGCCTATCGCTCAGGATGGAGAACACGGCCAAGCCAACCATCATACCAATGCCAAGACCAAGATAGGCTAGCCCAGAAGTTGAGGGACTAAAACCGTAGACTCCCTGGAAGACCATTGGAAAGGTGGTAAAGAGTAAAAATATGAGGCCGAATAGTATGCCCGTGTAAAGGGATATGAATAGAACAATGGGAGAGAAGACCAAAAGTTTGAAGGGTCGAACAATGGCACGCAGAAGCATCTCGCGTGGTGTCTCCTCCTTGGATAGCTTGGGTGCCAATTTCTCGTTCCCGGTAGTCTTGCGCAAGCGGGTTGCCTTCCACTTCAATAAAACCGTGGCGTTCGTTTCTCTCATGAATATGGCTGTTCCTATGGCGATGACTCCAGACTGTTATGAGGAGGATATAGTTAGAGAAGTGTGACAAGCGCTCGGAACAGGACAAACTCACCAGAATCGAGAGGATCCGAAAGGTCCAGCGCCAGCCAATGTCCTCGGACACGAAGCCACCAATGATGGGCCCAGCAACCTATTGCTATAAGTTTAGAATACGAAGATTTCCTTTGATGAAGAGAAGGGGGATCACTTACAGGACCCAAGATTGGCCCTATGGCAAACAACGCCATAGCTTTGCCTCGCTTCTCCTGAGGCGTGACATCCGCGATTGTACCGCCTCCGATGCTCATGGGACCAGCAGCAGCGCAGCCGCAGATAAACCGGAAGACGAGAAACATGGCGGTGTTCGTAGCGAAAGCGCAACCCAGGGTGAAGGCGAGATAGACGACGTTGCACACGAGGTAAATAATGAGCCGGCCATACAGCTCAGACAAAGGCGCAAGGATTATAGGACCCAAAGCAAATCCGAGAACGTAAAGGCTAACGGTCATGGCTGCGACCGTGGAATCGGTGATGGAGAACTCGGAAACCAACTCTTGTACGCCAGGGGCAAACATGGTTGCGGCGAGATTTCTAATGACACAATGTTATTATTAGCACATTCGCATTGTGATGAGCATTTTGAGAAGAAGAAACCACAAACGCTGAGAGAGTGAACAAGCTCACGATAGCCACATGCGTATGCTTCTTCGCCGCCGACCAGTTGAGCGGATTCATCGGGTCGTCGGGGCCATCCCAGTCAACAATGTTGCTCTCCTCGGATGACCCTTTTTCGTATTGCCCGCTGTCTTTTGAGTCGCTAGTCTCGCCTGTCTCCAGCTGAGGAGGAGAAAGTTCGGAAGGAGGCATTGCGAAATCTTTGTGTTGCTCGAGAGTGGTTTTACCACAGCTTCAAACCTTGGAGGGCGTCCCACTGAACAAGGGAATTCTACCTTATTTTAAACAATAAGAGAGTTTCTATTAAAATGGTATGTCTAGAAGAAAGAAAGGATACAGGCCGTCCATCCTCAAAGTAATATTTACGAACCAAGAAAAGGGGGGATCAGACGTCGACATGCGACGCAGTGAGGCTTTTCATGTCCGGTTGTCCGTTTGCTCCAGTGGATTTCCACTCGCCGGAGATGAAATAAAATCTACGGGAGGGAGGTTCAAGTGCTTTGCATAGTCATTTCCCACCCTAATCATGGAAGGAGATACGCGCAAGCCCGTCATCTTCATCATCCGTTGCAAGAATGGACTGTTATGTTGGTGGGGATGCGGGGCGGAGGATCGGAGCGGAGGATCGGAACGGAGGTGAATTTAATTAACGAGCAAGGGCAATGGAAAGTGATGGTTCAACGGACGCTGTCTGATTCGCTGTTTTAGGGCTATTGTGAGTGAGACGGAGGATCGGAGTTAAGATCGCCCGTCAGTGTTGAGTCGTACAGTGTAACACGCCAAAGCCGCGATCCTTCAACTTAACAGAAGACGACGAGCATCAAGATTGCCAAATATTCAAATAGGCCTAGCCACTCAGCAGGGCAAAAACACCATATCCCCGCCTAAGCATTGCAGTGCTTGCAGAACATGGCCGACCAAGAGGTTCAAGAAAACCCTGTCCAATGGGGACCTGGAAAGACGCCGAGAGGTAGAGCACGCCCGCTGTTGAGCAGGCGGCGCGCTAAACCGCAGCTGTCTTGCAACTTCTGCAGACAGAGGAAGTAAGTTCTTAGGGGAGCCTCCTCTCTTGGGCTGCCCCTCTTTCTACCCCTTCGTTAAAGCGTGAGTACCCCGGTTCTGATTCTCTCTAGGCTGAAATGCGACCGGGAGCAGCCATGTGACTCCTGCTCTAAGCGAGGCGTAGGCCAGTCTTGTGCGTACGCCTTGAATGTGCCTAGGCACCCCAGTGGCACCAAGAAGCCTCCCAGCACTATGCAGGAAAGGATCCAGCACCTCGAGGGCCTCGTGGTTGATTTGATGCAGCAGTCAGGCCAAGAACCTGTTTTTACACCAGGATCGTCGCCGCGCCCCATTCACTACTCAAGTCTCTCGGGTGCAACAGCAACTACAAGTGAAGATTTCGCAGACTCTCCTTCAACCACCTCGGACTGTGGTAGCATGCGGGCGACGACAGCGGGTGCAAGCTATGTCGATGCTAGTCACTGGGCTGCGATCCTCGACGGCATCGCAGAAATAAAAGACCATTTTGAGAAAGAAGAAGAGACTTCAGCAGCCGATTATCGTGCCTCTGAACCCGATCGCACCGACTTGGCATGCCCACAGTTGCTCTATGGCTGTCATAAACTCGCAACCAAGGAAGAGATTCTTGCGGCGATGCCCGTACGGCCGGTGGTGGATCGACTTGTATCGAGGTACTTTAACTCTTTTGAGATGTCTCCCGGTTAGTCTATCGGCCACAGAGAAGGATCCTGATTCACCTAGTTCTCATACTTTCTTTAGCCGTGCTACATAGCGTTCAGTTTCTCAAGGAGGTGATGCCGCCTTCCTCCAAGTCTCTACTCTACTGTTCCTTATTAACAATGATATTTAGTACGAAGAGTTCTGGGAGGACCCCACAGCTACTCCTATTATATGGCTTGGACTCCTTTTCACCATCATGTGTCTGGCGGCTCAATTCCAGATGTCGAGATTGGGCCCTGGACTCCAAACTGCAGAGGCAATGTCCATGGAGCAAGAACTCCAGAGCATGATGGAGACTTTCAGGCAGAAAACGATACAATGCCTTGTACTCGGCAATTATGCTCAAGGAGGACCCTACGTACTAGAAACTTTGATGCTGCACATTGCTGCCGAGCTGTTCATTCGGAATGATGCCGAGATCGGTTTGTGGATACTCTTGGGCACAATAGTTCAGCTTGCAATGCACATGGGCTATCACCGAGACCCAAAGCATTTCAAGGGAATGTCTCCTTTCACAGCCGAGATGCGCAAGCGGGTATGGGCAACTACTGTCGAACTCGACCTTGGTATTTCCGCCCAAATGGGCCTCCCGAGGCTCATCAAGCAATGGCATACTGATACCAGCGAGCCCTCGAATTTGCAAGACACTGACTTTGACAAGACTACGACGGAGATGCCCCCATCACGACCCGAGACGGAATTCACGCCGATGCTCTACCGTCTTGTGAAAGCGCGGATCATGAACGTTATCGGGTTCATCTGGGATTTTGCGGGCGATGTCAGGCCGCATAGCCACACCGAAGTAACCAGGATGGAAACGATGCTCCAAGCCGCCTACGAGTCCATCCCAGAATGTATCAAGTGGCGCTCTATGGCCCACTGCATTACGGACTCACCGCGAGTTGTCATGCAGAAACTAGCCCTAGAGATAATATATCACAGGGCAAGAATCGTCCTCCATCGCAAGTATCTGCAATATTCGCCAACGAAAACTCAGCAATATGCCCATTCCCGGCAGGCATGCCTCAGTGCAGCACTCAAACTCCTAGATTACCAGCATATGATACATGGGGAGACCCAGCCGTTTGGTCAGCTCTATCAGGACCGGTGGAAGGTTTCTTCTTTGCTTAATCACGATTTTCTTCTCGCGACGAGCATCCTTTGCTTCTACCTGCAGCAGACTCGGAATGATGATACCCAAACACCTATGGTGAAGACTATTGAGGAATCCCTCAACCGCTCACACGACATCTGGATCCAATCGAGTAGCTCATCAAAGGAGGCACAAAAGGCCGCCAAAGCGTTGAATGTAATCCTGAAGCGCCACAATAGCACTTTTAGGTCGGACTCCGATATAGAAAGCGGTACCCTACTGGAAAGTTTATCATTTTCCATTTACAACCGTCCCAGCGACTATGTCCAAGGTGAGTGATGAAGAATACGGCCTTGCACTATCCATCTTTAGATCTAACAACCCTCGGCCCTTTAGACAACATCCAATTGCCAGTCTTTGACGCGACAACACCAATGAGCTGGGAGAACCCGGCCAGGGAGCTCATGGGTTTCTTTCCAGCAGCATCCCCAGGGACCACTACTAGATGGCAAATGATGGATGGCGAGGCACGATAATATGGCCTGATATGACACTTTGTAGCCTAGGTGTCATGGCATCCCTTCAATGGCAATGAAGCTGCCAAACCCTCTGCAATTTTTATGTGGTTCTTGGGAGGTGAAAGCCAAACCCTTAAGGCACTTCCAACTTGATACATCAAATACCATCGATTCTACCCCATTTTCCCATGGCTCTTAACCCCACCTTTAGCTCTCACGGAGTAATCCCCTCCAGCAACCATTTACCTCCAGGAACCCGATTCTGTAACTTCGATTTGTCCGTCTGATATGTCCTCGAGTGTCCGGTGTATACTAGGAGTATATCGCCCCAACCGGGGAGGAACCCATCTTCACGCGGAAAGCAGCCTTTCACCTACTGCTAGCCAGGACCATTTATAGGGCAGATTCAGATAGCTCTCTAGTACATACGACCATAGCTCGCAGATAATTGAGGGTCCCGTCCGCTCCCCTGTACACAAGCTGCGAAGCGCCAGACTAGTAGTTGGGTCGGTGACGACCAGCGAATCCCTGGTGTTGTATGTTTTTTGTCGCCTCTTTCTCCAATTCTTTTCTTTTCTTTTTGACTGTTTTGTTTAGTTTCTCTTGCGAAATGAAGATCCTCGACGCTCTTTGCGAGGGGAACCTTATCAAAGAGTGCCACATAACATAGCCACGAAATAGAATCGGGCAATAACTTAAGGTCTTGGAGAGAGCTGTGCTCGGCCGTAAAGCGGGTACTTCTCGAACGATGGTTTTGGATGGTTGCTCTTGTACAAAAGTTGATTCTTCGCGAGTCGGAGGATTTTATCCCGGAAAGAGGATTCCGCATAACGACTTCAATGTTAATTTAAGGTTTCCGGTGACTCTTCCGAAACGGCGGACTAGAACGACCCGCCTGTTTAATCCGACGTCGATAAAGATCAATCTAGACAATTAATCATAATAGGATCAAGATTAGATCAATACTTTCCCTTGTGTAGGTAGTGTAACATTCAACCAAGGTTCCAATATACGTCACACGTATTTAGTCTCGGCTCCAGAAAGCTTCGGCGCGTGGCATTTCTCCGACATAATGTAGGCTGAATTTGTGCTTCCCACATGCAAGGGCTTCGGGTCATGAGAGGAGGGAGTTGGGCTGGTACGGTTTTGCTTGGCCAAGGATCGATAAATGAGCGGAAGTCTTGGCTGTTCGTGTTAATCACCAATGCTCTACCACATTTCGCTCTAGCTAGTCTTGGCCCCCGATCTAAGTTGGTCGAAAGGCGGCGTCGCGCTGGCTGTGCTGCCCCCAGGTGTACAGCTGTCGAGAAACCAAACCCCAGATTCTTCCTTGTTGAATACATATTTACTTCATAATATCCTAATCCTGTCCGTGATCCTGCCAAATCTCTTTTACTTCTCTCCTTGCACCTTCATTTTCTGTTTGTGTTTCGGTCGAGATCGTCATCTAACCCTGGTTCTCTCGAGTCTTGGCCTTCACATCAACAGGATCTCGTCCCCTCCTTTCCATTCATTTCCTATCCCATGTCCATCTTATGATCTCCATGCCTTCTTGGAACTCGTGAGGAGAGGTTTTTTTAGCATTTCCTATACCTAATGACGAGATAAAGTTCTTTGTTAATATCCCGAGGCTTCCGTCTTTGCTTCTCTCTCTCCCCACGATGCATCTCCTAATTCCTTTCGCTCATGTTCTTCTGGGAGGCTTGGCGACAGTCGAGGCAGCCGACCTTGCCGGCTTCGTCCGGACAAATGTAAGTGTATTGTGTATTTCGCAGATCCTCGAAAGCGCGACAGCCTCACTAACACCCACGTGTCTCCGGAAAGACTGGCTCTATTGGTGGAGGCAATACCTTCCCGGGTGTAACCCGCCCGCTTGGTATGATCAAACTCGGACCCGACCTGTACAATGGCAGAGACAGCTACTCGGGCTACCAACCTGATGGCAACTTTATCGGCTTCAGTATGCTCCACGAGAGTGGCACTGGGGGTGCGCCCAAGTACGGTGTTGTTGCGCAGATGCCGGTGCTCGGAGAAATCCCAAATCCTCTCTCGGATATTAGTCAATCGAGAGGCGCGGATGATGTGACGGAAGTTGGTTATTATAGATCCACGACGAAGAATGGTATCGAGATCGAACTTGCTGCGGCAAGCAGAGCAGGATTCTATCAGTATACCTTTCCTGACGGACAGGGCGACCCAGGAGTTGTGGTGGATGTATCCCACGTCCTCAAGTCGTATCGAGGCATGGGCCTAGAACAACATTACCTCGGCGGTGAGATTTCGGTGCACAAGGAGGATGAACAAGGTCATCTCTCGTATCGTGGGTATGGACGATACGATAATGTAAGTAGTACGGACATGCATCTTCCCACGATGTTCGCCCCAGATTAACTTGTCGCACAGGGTTGGAACAAGGCGCCTACGTGGGTTGTTTATTTCTGCGGATATTTCGACAAGCCGGCGACGTACAAGACATTCTTGGGAACGAGACCGGACGGCGAAGGACTCGATTGGTATGAAGAGCGGGATAAGGTAGATTTCTCCCTCAACAGGCTGGGTGCCGTCTTCTCCTTCAAGGACACCGAGGTGAAGTCTCGCGTTGGCGTATCTTTCATTTCCACCGACCAGGCGTGTCGGAATGTGAATAATGAGATTCCAGACGGAACCTCGCTCTCAAAACTGCGAGACGATACGAGGAAAGAGTGGGAGGATAAAGTGCTTTCCAAGGTGACAACCACCGAGACCAATCCTGAGCTGCTGGCCCGTCTGTACTCGGCGCTCTACTTTATGAACCTTCTCCCTCAGAACAAGACAGGAGAGAATCCGCTCTGGGAATCTGAAGAGCCGTATTACGACGATATATTTACTTTTTGGGACACCGTATGCACATCCAACCCTTAGCTTGGTTCGTCGTGTGGTCCGCTAACAGCGTGAATAGTTCCGATGCACCACGTCTCTCTTCCATATCCTCCAGCCCGAGGCATACGAGGAATTCATCCGTTCCTGGGTCGACATCTGGAGACACGAAGGCTTCATGTCCGATGCACGATCCTCCTTTTGGAACGGCGCTGTACAGGGCGGTTCCAATGTCGACAACGTCTTCGCCGATGCATACGTGAAGGGCGTCAGGGGCAAGATTAACTGGGAGGACGCCTACCAAGCAATGGTGACGGATGCCGAGGTTGCGCCGCCTCCTGGAACCGATAATCGCGACGTCGGAGGGTCGGCGAAAGAAGGTCGAGGAGCACTTCCTGACTGGCTTTCGCGTGGCTACATTACGACCAAGTTCGCTCGGTCTGTGACTCGTGCCGTAGAGTAGTAAGTGAACCGACCCTAGGGTCCGTGGGATTCCAGTTAGGTGTCGCGAAAGCTGACTTTGTTCTTTTTCCCTCTTTTCTTTTTAGTTCTACCAATGACTTTGCGCTGTATCAGGTAGCGCTAGGATTGGGTCGCAAGGAGGATGCTGCGAAATATCTGGGCAGGTCGCGACACTGGCGAAACCATTGGAATACCAACATGACGGCCTTGGGCCATAGCGGGTTCCTTGGCCCGCGAGATGAAGGAGGGAACTTTATTGATCAGGACCCTCTCAACTGCGGTGGATGTTACTGGGGAAATCATTGTGAATTTCTCTCGCATTAGTCCTCATTGGCGGTTCTAACTAACAACAACCTCACAGATTATCAAGGTCTACCATGGGAATACACCTTCAACGCCCATCACGACATCTCCACCCTAATCGACTGGAGCGGCGGCAAAGAGGCCTTCATAGACCGGCTCGAACTCACCTTCC
The DNA here is from genome assembly GCA_034774675.1 of Scedosporium minutisporum. Taxonomy (NCBI): domain Eukaryota; kingdom Fungi; phylum Ascomycota; class Sordariomycetes; order Microascales; family Microascaceae; genus Scedosporium; species Scedosporium minutisporum. Next base: position 46,830 of record SJVG01000050.1, read on the forward strand.
GGCCCGGAATCATCTCCGGCAACGAGCAATTCGACCACACCATCTTCAACCCGGGCAACGAGCCCAGCTTCGGCACCCCTTACCTCTACAACTTCGTCGGCCGCCAGCACCTTTCCTCCCTACGGAGTCGCTTCATCGCAAAGTCGTACTATAGCCCAACTCCGGGCGGCCTTCCCGGTAATAGCGATGCGGGAGCCATGGAATCCTGGCTGTTGTGGAACATGATCGGTCTTTACCCTCTCACGGGACAAACTACCTTTCTCATCGGATCTCCCTGGCTCAAAGACCTCACGATCCACTTGGGAGGCGGGCCTAAGCTCGAAATAACTGCCCAGGGCGCTTCTTCTGAAGATGCAATCTACGTCCAGTCCCTCAAGGTCAACGGTAAGGACTGGGATAAGGCCTGGGTTTCGTGGAACGACGTCTTCCGCGACGGCGGCAAGATGGAGTTTGTCCTTGGAACGAACCCCGTTGATTGGGCTACCGGCCCGCCACCGCCTAGCCCAGCTGTCGGCGATGGTATTGACGTGCCCGAGCCGCCCGAGTCTCCGGAGCGGAGGAGGTCTTTGACGACTAGGGATTATATCGCTGGCGGCGTCATCGTTGCTGCCCTTGGAGGAAGTGCCGGCTTCATTATTACTCTAGGATATCGGCATGTTAGTAAGAAAAAGGAGAAGAAAGCCAAGTCTGGATATAGGAGGGCGAGGGGGGGTGACTCAGGCGAAGAGCCTGAAAGTGACCGGCCTTATGAGGAGTCAGACTCTGATTTGGAGAGGGCATCGGATAGGAGGAGTAGGAGAAGTGATTTGAGCAGCTAGGGTTGGATATGATGCGCAACATGGCTGGGATTTTTTCCTTTCCCTTTGATTCTTAATCTTTTTTTTCTTGCCAGTTGTTGTTTACAGACGGCGTTGTTGGCTCGCCTAGAGGGAACGACGAAGATATGTGGCTTGGATAGAATTATGATATTCCCTACCGTCCAAAGGGGCTGGGATATTGACGATGACTGAATTAAACGGAGGGCAACTCATATGGTATTTTGTTTACAGTTGGGATTCCTAAAACAAGGGAATCGAAGAATCGGGTGCAAGAAAACATCGCAGTACAAAAAAAAAGTCACCATCTCAAGCTGTACAAGTCCATGTTCCCTGGGTCATAAACAGCAAACTTAATATTCCAGAAAACGCCACTGCTATGCTCTGCCTATCGAGCCTGTACAGAGTAGTGCTTGGATAGTTATACGGGGTATCTATCAAGGGTGCGCCAAGAAAAGGTCGAAAAGGAAAACAAAAATCACCCATAGTTTCTCAAAGTGTTGTGTATCCTCAAAATAAAAATTTCTATCCCCAAACATTGCGGAATTCGTCATTCTCGTTTACTTCGTACCGTGGGGTGAATGACGGCTCCTCGACCGTTTCCTCATTCTGAGAAGACGTCCCCCGGTCATCTAATGTGGGCTCATCTCTGGTCGTAGTCGGAGCATACCCGTGCGAGACCGGGGGGACGGGATATGCTCGAGATTCGGTCGTAACCTGTTGCAACGATGACTGGCCGGCACCACGGTCGATCTGGGTGCTCTCCTGAGGCGGTGGACGTCTCTTCTTCTTCTTCGTAACGGGAGTTCCTTCACTAGGACCTAGGCTCTGGGCAGCCGGCTTCGAGGGAGGCCGCCGATTCGGCGTAGACCATAGCGGCGGGGTTCGATATCTCGCGTGCAGAGGTTCGCTGGCAGTAATGACGGGATACTATGATTGTGTCAGCGTTTGAGCTTAAGCTATAAGGACAAGGCGGAAACCTACGTTCCAATCTCCATATTCAAGCTCTCTTGCTTTATCGTAAAGACGTTCCTCCTCGGGATCTAAGTTCAGCTCTTCATCAAATGTGCTTCCACTTGACTCGCTTGTGGTTTGTGCCCTGCTCGAAGAGCTGGCATAAGCCGGGCCTAGGAGAGGAGTCGTTGCCGAAACCTGGCTCTGACCAGGTTTTGGAATCCAATACTTTCCCTTTCCGCCTCGCTCATATCTCATACCTTCCTGGATGCGGGCAAGCCTTGATCGGGAATCTTCGTGGGCCATAATCTTATCACCCGAGTCAAAGGAGCGGTATCCGTAGCTGTCACCCATGAAGGTTTGTTTTGAATCCTCGATGAGGTCCTTGGGGCCGAATGCATCTTTGAAGGCATACCTGAGAGGCATGCGCGCGGAGAAGATGTTATTATCAGCAAAGTCCTTCCAGGAAAAGGCGTACCAGTGCGCAATAGCGAATGCAGGCATTTCAATGCAGATCAAGGCGTCTTGAATAGCGGCAGCGAGGTTGTCAGGGGTGTATCCATCCACATCATCCGGAATGGCACCAAGCCAGACCAGGATCGAGAGGAAGAACCCTTGCCAGTACGAGGCAAAAATGATGAGCTTGATGCACAGGAATTTGGGAACGGGACGGAACGGTTTTAGGTCGGTATTCATGCAGACCCAGAACAGGCCCAGGGCGTAAAGGCTGACGGTCACGCTGATATTGTAGATGATGCCGCTCCAGAAGTAGCCCGATTTTAAGCCAATGTAGCCCTCTTCATATACACCGCAGGCCTTCATGATGACGGCAGCTAGCGCCAGAAGGGGTTTCAGCCACGTGTATTGCAGGATACCTCGCTTGATGGCGAGGAAGGTGTGCGGATCGGAGATATCGACCTTGCCGAGAACGTGATTGAGAGGCCAAAGATGGCTCACCGGAGCCCTCCCGTGCATCATGATGATCAACGCCCTCTCGCCCCCAATATAATTGATGAGGAGCTGGAAGAAGGTGTAAATTGTGAACGCCTGCACTCGTTAGCATCTTAATATGCCATCCGGACCAGGCACTGTCGGAATTGGATTCGCACCTCATACATATCGCGGATGGGATCGAGAAAATGCGACGCCGTAATAGATATCATACTTGTCCATGATGCAATCGCGTAGATTGGGACCCTAGTCGAAACGCATCAGCCTGCTCTTCCCCAACTTCGACAATTCCAAAATCGACAACACGTACATCAACAGTATTCGGACAACATATCGCTGGAGGAGAGGTTTTCGATAGTTTTTCCTGCAGAGGGTATAAGTACCAAAGCACCGAAGGCAGTCGAAGTTAGATGCTGGCGATTTCTCACGCTTGTAGGAAGATTGAGCTATCCGGAAAGGCGATATTAGTGGATGGCATCCAGATGGCAAAGAGTCTTGGTACTTACATGGTGGACAACAGTGTCGCGGTCAAGGCTGCGACGCCAGCGACTGCGATAGTCGTGCTGGCAAGCCTATGACCTGTACCACCCATTTTCAGACTCGGGACGCGGTGTCTTGCCGCGCGTCGACCAACTCAAGATGATCTCTTCGCTAATGTTCGGTTGAGATCGACACCATGTCGGAAAATCTCCAAGAGAAAGAAGCCGTTCGATTCTCGAATTTCGGGCGGTGGATGGGGGTCGAGTGGAAGCGGCCGGTGCAAACAAAACTCCTAGGCCTCTGTGGTTAAACTTGCTGACGGTCCCGGGACGCTATCCCTCTGTTGAGTGTTGATGAAGAGGAATATCAAGACTGTCTGAGATGGAGGCATCAGCAAGGCACCCAGATTAATCGAGTTGGGGGGAATGACGCGACACCATCTGCAATTTTATGCATCAATGATCGTTGCCGCAGAAGCTTGAGCTTGACTGCTTGGGGGTATTAGGTACATAGGCCCACTATCTTATGCGCAGGTCCCCACTAAATCTGGCCACTCAGCACTAAGATTTGTGCCCTTATGCCTAAAGTCTCCACTTCTCTCCCAACATATGAAAGGTACTAGATACCTGTTCATGCTAAGCAACTTGTCGAATCCACTATGGTCCGAGGACCCTGTCGCGACTTCCAAGTCCCGTTCATTGAAGGCGGTAATTCTTGTCACCGAAAAGGAGATTCGCTTGACGAACGTCACAACTACGATTCACCGAGTCCTTCGAGCGACGGCAGCGAGTGCCGATTTAATCTTCAGACCCAAGTTGGCCAGAATGACGCCAGTTATGCTCTGACCAAGACGCGAGTTCTAACGAACCACACCGAGCCCTGAAGCTTCAACACTCCCGACAACATCATGTCAACCGTCTGGTCGACTCATACAGCTGCGCGGATGCTGCAATAACTATTTCCTGGGGCGAGAAAGATAGAGTGCTCAGCTCTTCCAGCGAACTGGAAGAGATTATAACACTGAACGGGGGTTGTTGGAACCATGTCGAACACCAATCCCAATGCCTTGCCGTTGGATGAAGCTCGAGCTTTCAATCCGTGAGTGTCGGCCCTCGATCTGCTGGTTATCGAGGTCTTGAACTGACATCTACTTTCCTAGGGTGTTTGTCGTCTACTTTCTCATCTGTACCGGCTTGAGCATCTTCTTCCTCCTCTACTTTAACAGGGTCTTCGCTTGGCTGGTGGCCTATGGAATCCGAACCTGGACCTGGCACCGGTATCGCATATACATCGACTTCCAAGCCCTTCAAATATCTTTTCTCGGAGGTCGAGTCTTCTTCACAGGTCTAAGATATCACGGAAACAACGAGACATTCCATATACAGAACGGTCACATAACTTGGAATTACTGGTTACGTCGAGTCCGTGATGCTGATATCAGGACGAAATCTACGAATCCCCATGAGGCTGACGAGAAACGCCAAAACTCGAACCTGTCGTGCCGAATTAACGTATCCTTGAATGGATTAGAGTGGTTCGTCTACAATAGAAGCCCCGTTTATGACGGGATACTCAAAAGCCTGTCCGAGGATAAGCCACCTACCGACTTGGGCACTGAGGATTCGACAGAGGAGAAGTCCGGGAAAGCTGGTCAACCGGGTGCCGAGGGCGCCTCCATACCACAATATGGAATTCTGTCCGGCCCGGACAACGTTCAGGCTCGTGAGGAACCTGGTGACTGCGATAATAGTGTCTCTTCAGAAAGCTCGGACTTGCCCTTCCTGCTGCACCTTTTCCCCATTCACGTTGAATGCCGAACTGCGGCCCTTGTAATGGGTAATGAGAATACGAAAGCAGTGCTAGTTATTAAGACCGAAGAGGCATCTGGTGACATCGACGCCGCCGAATCAGGCTCTGTGGACCCGTATCGCCAGCTCTTCAAGTTCAATTTCCGCCATCCCGTTGTCGAGATGAGACCGAATGAAGACTATCAGGAGGACCAAGAGTCGCGCGCCACGCGGGGGAAGCGACCTGTGCAGAATATCCCACCTGTCAAAAAGAGAGCATTTATCCTGCGAACTGGACGAAGGCTTACAAAACGCCTGAGGAATTTAGTGCCTTTCTGGCGAAAGTCGGTGGAGTCCTTATCTCCAATACGTAGTGAAGGACCGTTGCCGACTCGACCTCCGGGCACGGATGGTTGGCAAGGACTGTCACGGTACCTGCACGATGACATGGAGGACAAGGCGCGGTGGGCATCCGTCGAGTATGCCGCGAATACCACCATCATCGATAGTCCCTCGGCGACCGTTGCCTTATTTTGGGATGTGCCAGCAAAAATTACCCAAGCAGGTGATCAGTCCGTCGAAAACATCAACGGCGACGACACTCCTCCGGCATGGGGTATTCATCTATCTATACAGGGAGGCACGGTAAACTACGGGCCCTGGGCGGACCGTCAACGGGCGGAACTCCAACGGTTTTTCTTCCCTGCCGCTTGCAAGGACGCTGTTCCAGCACAGCGGTTGAAGGTCGGGGACTATAGAGTGGCTACCAAGTTCACTTTATATGTTGAGCTCGATAAGGAGGTAACGATCCGAGTTCCAACCAAAGAGCCTTCGAAGAACTGGCGATTCAAAAGTACCGTACTTCCCACCCAGCAGAACCAGCCAACTCAAAAGCGAAAGGAACGGAACCGGGAGAAGAAGCTGAACACTAACGACCCCTCACGAATTCGACCTGCCGGATGGCTTGACCTGAGAGTTTCCGCAAATGCTACGATATCTTTTGCAATGGATATGTTTGCCGGTTCAACTGGGTATTCAACTACTGTTGATCTCGATTTGCCTGAAACGGAACTCTCTAGCAGTGTCAATCACGAGTTACTCTGGAGGTCCGGACCACAGCGAATCTCATGCGACTTATTTTCCCCTCTGAAGTGGAATACTCTTCGAACTTGGCGTTTCGACATCTCGAGCGATAACCTGGAGCTTTTCGTCTTGCGAGAGCATGTGTTTCTTCTCATTGATCTCGTGGATGACTGGACCACGGGGCCGCCGCCGGATTACCTCGTCTTCACCCCTTTCAAATATAATATCAACCTCGACTTCAACAATGTAAAAGTCTTCTTCAATGTCAATGACGCAAATGTCATCAACAACCCTACCTCCTTGGACGAAAACACCTACCTCATCCTTTCCAGCAAACTTCTTTCCGCCTCTGTCTCTATTCCAATCGATACTTTCCGACCTCCCAAGAATGCCATCCCTTTCGAGATCAAGGCGGACGCTCTTGAAGCGTCACTTCACCTGCCGCTTTCTAATACCCAGGCCACTTTTCTACACTCTAAAACAGTAGGCCGGGCCGAGAATGCCGTTATAAGCGGCGAGTACCATTACAATGCAACAACATCGCCAGCCAACACAGACACGCTCATTGCGAATATTTCGGGGCAGTCTCCAACTGTGACTGCCTACGGCTTCCTCGTCAGGTATCTCTTGTCTCTCAAGGACAACTACTTCGGCGACCATGTCCACTTTCGGACGTTAGAGGAGTATCAAAAATCCTTACGCCAGGAGCCAGATTCGGCGGCCGCCCAGAATAGCCAACCCCCCCATCAGATATCCAATGACCTGGACGTCATTCTTAACCTCCGAGTCGATGATCCCCGACTTCTCGTTCCCGCCAATCTCTATGATGCATCCAACAACATTCAGATCGAGACGGCATCCCTTGGTGTCGATCTTCGATTTACCAATTACTATATGGACCTAGAGTTTTTAGTTACCCCTTTAAATTTGTCACTGGGCGTGGGAGAACCGGGCGACGACGGTTCGCCAACTTCGGCTGTGTCATCGACACAGCTATTCATTGATGGGATTCGTGTATACGGAAACCGACTCTTTGGTCTCCCGCCAACTGAGCCCACATACCTCTGCAATTGGGACTTGTCCGTTGGCTCTATTACTGGAGAGTGCACCGCCGAATTTCTCACCTCGTTGGCGCGAGGAGGAAAGGCGTTTCTTTTCGGTTTTGACGACGAAGAAAATGCTCTTGTGCCGTACTCATCTCTCATCTTCAATGATGTCACTTTCCTTCGAGTGATGGTCGAATCCGTCAAAGTATGGCTGCACGTTGATGAAGCGGCATTTTTATTTTCGACAGAGTCTATCAATGTCACCTTCGACGATTGGGCTCGGACTCATTATTCAAAACGGGGGAATGTAAACATCCCCAATGTTCAGCTAGCTTGTTTTGACTCAGAAACGGCGGCTCGACACAAGTCGAGGCACCGCCACGATATCACCCCGGAAGCTCTTCTCCAGACAAGCGTCCATGTTGCGTTAATTGGACGGAAGTTTGATTTCTCTCAGGAGCGGAAGCTACAACAGGAGCTGGTCCGAAGAGAGGATCAGCGCACCCATAGGACCCAGTTCCTTTTACTCCCGGGATTGTCGTTGGATGAGTTTAATCCTAACCGAATCGATCCCCCAGCCCAGGTTGTTCCGCCAATGCCTGAACCCATCTCCGAAACTCTTCCTCAAGACGACGGAAAATCCGTTACCACAGGGGCTCTGTCTATGCCGATACCGTCCATCCGAAGACAAAGCTCATTTCTGAGCTTATCCAGCGCAAGCCAAAAGAGCGTAGTCCGTACCGACCCGTCAAGATCTCGCAGCCGTGGCAAGGCCTCCTCCTTCGCTCGCGCTAGACCAGAGCGCTCCGCCATGCATCTGAGAGAGTTCTCAATCTCGTCTGAGCGCCACTCGGCTTTCTATACCGCGTCAGGCGAGAATATCTACGGTGACTCCATCCGACCATCAGTTGTCACATTCTCCAGCCAATATTACCCTCCTCATTTCCCCCTTGAAAATCTCCAGCCAGATACTAGTGATACGGCAATTCCAAGTGTAGAAACCGAAGATGCCGATTCTTTCTGTACCTTGGAACTCGATCTTGAAGACATTGACCCGGAAATTCTTAGCGAAGATCATATATACTCCAGCTTCATCATCGAGTTTCCAACAGGCATATCTGGCTTCCTTAACCCCGTTTCGGCACGATATGTGGCATCTTTGCTCTCAGCACTTCAGCCAACTTCTCCGGAGGACGTCCTCGACGGACTGCAGATGAGTTCGATGACGGGAATTGTCGATCTCAAGAACTTAGCAAAGGTCCGTGGGGAGATCACAGACGTGATGGTTAAACTTCCGAGCGCAAATATTCGGTTTATAAACTCTACGGAAGTAGGGTTTCAGAGAACGACAAGTCCGGCACATGATCAATATGATGCTCTGTGCCGCAATGTTGCTCTTGTTACTAGGGGCACCACTAAGTGGGATGACCCTTTCAAACCAGAAACTAAGGAGTCTCGTAGGTCCCTGCACCTGAGGTTAGGCTCTGCCGAAATTACGGTCTCCGAGAGGTTTCCGGAGATGAATGAGACGCAGCCGGCGGTGATGGCCCAGATCGAACAGGCAGTTATGTCAGTTGGGTCCCGCGATGTGACCTATATCGATGCGGCTATCGGAGCTATCAGAGCCACCACTGCCTCGGGGAAGATTGACTACCTTGCTGGCCTCATTCATCGGACGAACCTCATAGTATCTGAGATGGAGCACTTGTTCTCCGATGTTCTTTCAAAGACCGAGGACCGCCTGAGATTCTTCATACATCACCTGGCTGTGCTGAGCAAACAGGCAGGCGATGCGTCATTCTTTACCCGACCATCTGCTGTCTTGCGGTGTGCGGAATCTCACCTACGCACTTTTGATTCCTGGAAATTAATAATGCGCCTGAGGCAAATTTGGTCCGAGATGAGCATCGAGGAACAAGAAGCCCTTTATTTGACTTGCTGGGCCTCACATCCGACACCTCCAGAGAACGCCGCTGCGGAAACCATGGATGCCTTTCAAAAATGGCGGAGTTGGGACCTGGGAGACCTTGAAGAATCGGTGCTGCTCAAGATGGTCTTTGCCCTGCCAGACAAAGAACCTCAGATGCAGGACTCCCTCCCCTTACTAGGGGCCTGTCAAATTGACGAGATTGAGTTAGTCCTAGATCCCGGTCCGAAAGAGAACAAGACGACCATTCTCGATCTCACAGCCAGACTTGAGCGCAACAACAAGAGACACGACGTGTCGCATGACCTCCAGGATGTCGAAGGGCTATTGGCTGTTCTCAACATATATTGTGACGAGGCGGCAATTAATATTAACTGGGAGCTCTGTGAGCTGGCGAGCAATGTGTTACGTCTTTACTCGGAGACTCTGGCGGCCGAAGAGTCGCCTTCTCGATCACCGCCTCGTAGCGATCTAGGCTCACCTTCTCCAAGGAAGCCCGAATCGCTCCATGTGGTTGTCTCTCTCGGAAGCGGCGCACTGGCAGTTGATACAATCAATCTAAGTGCAAAGTCTCTCGCGCATGGCCTCACGGTATCGTTCCTCAGCCATGATGTAGGGACGGGAGGCAGTAGCAGCAACCTCCTCATAAATTGCGACGGCATAACATCGAGGCTTCACAGCCGTTCTGAATTACTGGGCATGTTACAACTTCGGCAGCCTAGTGTATTCGCCTCTCACCAGATGCAAGAAGTCGACTCTGTAAACTCGCACACAGTCAAGTCCACGGCGAGTAGCAGGAGCCTAACTCTCATCGTTAAGCAAGATCCCATTGCGCTATTGGAAGTTTTGGATCTCTTGGTCAGGGATGAGGCTATGCAGCTCTACCGGCTCAAAGACCAGCTTCCGCGGTCTTCCCCGAAGCCCAAAAGGCGCAGCAAGCAGATCGCCGAGCGCCTGTCAGCATATAGGGTAAACGTAGCCTTGTTCCTCGATGAGTACAAGGTCAGCGCACCACTGCTCCAATCACTCACATACAATGTATCCGGTGTTGTCTCGAGGGCCGCAATTGCTGCCAATTTTGGCAAGGAGCTCATCTTCGACTTCGACATCAGCGAAAATTCCCACGAGATTCAAATTGAGGTCAACAATGAGCCAAGAAGCATCTCTCTCTTAAGCATTCCGCCGACGAACGGTCGACTCACCAGCCATATTGGAGACTCGGAGCATGCTCTAGCACTCTTCGCGTCCATGGAGCTCATGCAACTTGACGCCTCCGCCGTGTATAGTCTTCTGAAGGCTCTTAACCGTCCAGAGATATCCAACACAATTCATGATATCCAAGAGCAAGTGCAAAGCATCACTGCACATTTGGATGACTTGTTCGAGCCCGACACAGTCGCTCAGGCCACACCCGTCTCACCTACCAAATCGAGGACAGTCTACACCGTCCACCTCACCCTCGCGGGACTGGAGATTGCCGGAATAACCCCTCTTGATTCGAAAACCCAGCCCGTCGCAGAGCTCTTGGCCTGTCTCAACAGGATGCACTTTGAGATGTCTAACCAAGTTGACGCTCGGGGTCCTGTTCTGGAGCACCCTGAATTGCACGTTCATCTCGGCGAGATCTTATTCGACCTGCGCAAAGGGCGGGAGGGCGAGACGAAATCTTGCGGAAATGTATCGTTCAGTGCCCTAATATCGGCAACCACCCGGCCCGGGTCCGATGGCGAGGATGAGAGGGCGTTCAGCTTTAGGAGTGACGGTTTCGAAATTAACCTGTCCCCGGAGACAGTATCAACACTGGTAGATGTGTTGGGATACCTGGGAGATAAGATCAAGGATCTAGATACCTCGAGAGAACTGGAGTACTTGCGGAAACTGAGACAATCAACGCCAAAGATTGCCATCAACGATGAGGAGGAAGCTGATGGCGCGGACTTCATTGACACCTTCTTGTCTTCGATCGTATACCAATTCGAAGTCCACAATGCTCGGATGAGCTGGCTGATTATGGATGGCTTTGAAACGCCGCGGCCTGGGGATGAGGACCTCGTTCTATCAGTCCAGTTACTTGAGTTTAGCACACGCAAGACGAAGTCTGCTAGGCTCGCGATTCAGGACTTCCAACTTCAGATGGTGCCTCCAGGGTCTGACCCGTCCGTTCGATCTCACCACTCAGCGCTGTTACCGGAGGTTGTTTTCAACGTTGCCTACTTCTCCACTCCCGATGCCCGCCGTCTAGCCTTCCAAGCTGTCGGAAAATCTGTGGACCTTCGCCTTACTTCCGGTTTCATCATCCCTGCGTCCAACCTTAAGAATTCGATTGGCTTATCAGTCAAGAATGTCCAACAGGCGTCCCAAAACTGGAACACGGGAATCTCGTCGACGAAGCCGGATGAGCCAGCAACAGCCCGAAACATCCTCGGTGCGAAACGTTTGGAGTCCATCCTAATCGATGCCGATTTTGCTGGTGCTGTAGTACACGTGTCGGCAAAGAAACCCAACGAGTCTCAAAAGACGCACAACAGGGGAGGCCGACCCAGTGCCAGCGGAAAGTACGGCCAATTCTCGGATGACACGGGAGGTAGTATGTCTCTTCTCTCTCCGGGCTTGGCCTGGAAGATGGAATACCGAGACAACGGAAAAGACGATCCTTCTCTGTATGGAGAGGTCAAGATCGCGGAATCCAGCAACGTTTTGCATCCGTCAGTCGTTCCGTTATTCATGGACATCACGTCGAGTATCAAGGACGTTGTTAGCAGTGACGAAGAGAGCCCCACGACCATCCCAGTGCCCACTTCATCACCGAAGCAGGGCGAGGAGGAAAGGTTTCTGACGGCCGACACGGACGAGGTATTAGGACGTCTGAGATTAAACCTAGGCATGCGAATCTGCAAACAGGAGTTTACATTGAGCTGTCAGCCAATCGCTCGTGTTTCGGCTACCACGCATTTCGAAGACATATACCTCACGGTTAATACGGTCAGGTCTATCGAAGCTGGCAACTTCCTTGCTATCTCCTCGACTATTAGCAATCTCCAAGCTTCTGTCCAGCACGTCTACTCGAGGGAATCTACGGGAAGCTTTGAGGTCGAATCTATTGTCCTGTCACTCATGAACAGCAAGCACTTTAGTGGAAAGAGTGGTGTGTCTGCAATACTGAAAGTCAGCCCGATGAAGGTTGCGATCAATGCCAAGCAACTTCAAGACTTCCTCCTATTCAGAGAGATTTGGTACCCGGCAGATATCCGTCAAACATCCGTGGCGCCCGTCGCTAAGCTGCAGACAGAAACCTCACAAGGTCACCTAGTCCAAAGATACCAACAAGTCGCCGCAACCGCCGCGTTCCCGTGGACAGCGACTATTGCCATCAGCTCACTGGAAATCAGCCTGGACCTCGGCCAGGCAATTGGCAGATCGGTCTTTGCAATCAATGACTTCTGGGTGTCATCGAAGAAGACGTCGGACTGGGAACAAAATTTGTGCCTCGGCTTCGATCGCGTCGGCGCGGACTGCACCGGCCGACTCAGCGGATTCGTCGCTCTCCAAGATTTCCGGCTCCGGACTTCTATTCAGTGGCCAATGCGAGAACAGGCACTCAACGAGACTCCTTTGGTTCAAGCGTCTATTAGTTTTAGCCAATTCCGACTGAAGGCGGCGTTCGACTATCAAGCCTTCCTTGTTGCCGATATTACGTCGTTGGAGTTTCTTATGTACAACGTCCGACGTTCGATGGCAGGAGGTGGAGATCGCCTAGTTGCTATTTTTGATGGAGATGCAATTCAGGTATTCGGTACTACGACATCAGCCGCTCAAGCAGTCGCTCTATATCAGGGAATCCAGAAACTTATCCAGGAGAGGAAGGGCAACTTTGAGACGTCTTTGAGGGAGATTGAAAGGTTTATGAGACGAACGCCATCATCCTTGGTATCGACATCTCAACAATCAAGCCAGTTGCCGAAACTTCCGGGAGATGATACGCTATCCAAGTCGCCCATCTCATTAGATACCGACGTCGTGGTGACCTTGAAGGCATTAAATCTGGGTGTCTTCCCAAGTACCTTTTCAGACCACCAGGTTTTCAAGATGGAAGCGCTTGATGCGCAGGCTCGATTCGCCGCCAACGTCGTGCAGCGCCGCGTTCACAGCATCTTGGATCTCACCTTGGGACAACTGAGAATCGGCCTCGCCGGCGTCCGCAACATTGACGCGCCCAAGACTCTCAACGAGATCTCGGTAGAGGACGTGGTAGAGCGCGCGACCGGCTCCCGTGGGGGCACGATTCTCAAGGTGCCGAGAGTGCACGCAACAATGGAGACGTGGCAATCACCCAAGGGCAAACGGATCGACTACATATTCAAGAGTGCCTTCGAAGGCAAGGTCGAGGTAGGGTGGAACTATTCCCGCATCAGCTACATCCGGGGTATGTGGGCCAATCACTCCAAGACGCTCGAGCAGACTTGGGGTAAGGAGCTAGCCGTCATCTCTATCAAAGTCACGGGCGTTCCGGACGGCCAAGGGGGCGAGGAGGGCGAGGGTGGCGAGGGCGCTTCGGATCGGCAGAAGCAGAAGAAGATCACGGCGGAGGTCAACGTACCGCAGAGCAAGTACGAGTACGTCGCGCTGGAGGAGCCAGTCATCGAGACGCCGCAGTTGAGGGACATGGGCGAGGCGACGCCGCCTTTGGAATGGATCGGCTTGCACAGGGATAGGCTGCCGAATTTGACGCACCAGATTGTCATCGTGTCGCTTCTAGAATTGGCTGGAGAGGTTGAGGATGCTTACGCGAGGATCTTGGGATCCTCGTGAAGATGGGTCACAGTGGCCATTTTCACTTCATATTATCTATTTGGAAGCCAGGCTGGGCGAGCGCAGAGGCGAAACACTTCTTTGTACGCTTTGTACGATTACCTACGAAGTAGAATGTATTATGATATCCTAATAAAGCAATGACAAATTCGATTCATCATTGAGGCACAACGAAACTGCACAAAGTATGAAGTCGAAGCTGATTCGCCTACAAATAAGCTCTTGCACCATCGAGCTCAGTACAGTCTCGGATTTAGGAGTTAACCATCCAGACAGGACTTGGCTTGACCCGAGGATGACAACAGGCTCGTGCGTCTCTACCATCATGCTATTGGGGGTGGCCAAAATGGAGAGTTGCAACCAACAAGTTAGGTCCGGCGTAGAGTCATCGAGGTGAATCAGGCTAAGGTATAAATGGAATGATTTGATATGTTTGTCGATGCTGGCGATGAGCACTTATACTACATGTAGTCTCTCGTGTAAACTAGAGCGAGGACATTTTGCCCATGCGGCGGATTGACTCTGACGTGACGTGACCTATCTGGGGGCGTTTACTGAACATCAGGCAGCTGTGCTGTACATGCCCCATCTAGATTAGTTGGGTCAGGATACGTGCAGGCCTGGGCAGGGGACAAAGTACGAGAACGAGGGTGGCTTGCTTGTCTGCGAGTCTTTCGATTTTTTTTTCTTTACCCCACCAGATGGCAGACCTGTTTGACAGCTAAAACAGGTGGTGTCATTATTCATCGCACTTTTTTTTCTTGGAGTGCCCCTTGTCTAGTCCAACTCTTGCAGTGTCGTGCTGGCATATATTCATTCATCCCCAACTTTTGAGCATCAAATCAGTTGATGTCATTCCTATCCGGTATTTAGTTGAGAGCAGAGTCGACTAGGATTCGAAGTAGTAAACTATTCAAGGTCCGAGTCTGCCACTAAGCCTCGACGCCGGTCTTGTTGGTCTTGTTCGAGGCAGTCTACTTTGCGCCGGATACCTCCAAGTAGCGCACTCTCTTGGTAAAAGATTGAAGCTATCATGTGGACACACACAGATCAGGGATAATATCAATTGTGTGGCTAAAAAGTCACTGTAGCAGGGCTTTTAACCCTCTTGTTTCCGACACAATTTGATGTACCTCCATGATGGTGGGGTTAAGTTGCTGACGATTGGAAGGAGCGGGGTATGAGCAACAGCTCCGACCGAGCACACACCAATTGAGAGCATGAGGTATTGCCAGTATCATTGCCAAGTATCACAGCTAAATAGTCGAGGCTGGGAGTACGGCACAGTTACGACATAGTACAACACTACTGCATAGCAACGTACGAAGGAGGAAGGGACAATAGCACTACGACTGGACCCGACAGGTCTAGATGGTGGGAAGGTGGGAAGGAACGACAGTGAGTGGGTGCTGCGTGGTGGCAGTTGCCATAACAATATCGAGTTACCCCGCCAAAAGGCGAAGAAAATAGAGGCCGGCCACGGTGAAGCACCAGGCAAAACCGGAAGGGAAGAAAAAAACTTCTGGGCTGGAGGTACCTTGGGACTCTAGTACGCGAGTGTTCTGATACACATCCACATTGTCCCGGCTCTTGATCCACCTCACCCCCTCCTGCCTACTGGCCACTGGCCACTGCCTATTGCCCATTGCCTGTACTCGATTTTACTTCACACACTTCCCTCCCAAACCTCCCTCTCCTCTCTCTCTCCCTTCTCCCTCATCAAACACATCCCAAGTCCCACAGGTGATATAAATAGCGAAGGACGAATTGGCTCACTGCGCCTGTTCCACTTTCGCCTGTTTTGTTCTCCTGGGTTGTCTTTCCTAACTTTTGGAAGTCGCCTCATTATTCGTGCAAACTCCCTCTGCCATTTGAAATCCGCAATCGCGGGGTGCTGGTTTTAAACCCCGCTTTCCGCCCTCGCCTGCCCGGCAGGTTTTTTTTCACCTCTTCACCACCCAACTCCATCCAAACAACCATCTTTAAACGGTATCGAAAAAAATACCGCCAAAATGGTCAAGTAAGTCGTGTCGTCCTTGTCTCATTCGTAATCGCATCTCGAAGCTCTTCTTCTTCTCCGAATTGGAGTTTTCGTCTCGATGCGCCTGCCCGCCCGAGTCTAGGTTGAGAGGTGTCGTTGCAGAGAGGAAGAAAAAAATATGCCACCTCACCTCGTACTCGCTCTCGATCGTCCCTTCAGACAACAGCCCCATCACCCAATGGCTCTCACCGAGCTCTGAAAATATCCTGTGCAGATAGCTAACCTCATCTTTTTCCTCATGATAGCTTCACGATCGACGAAATCCGGGCGCTTATGGACAAGCCTAGCAATGTCCGTAACATGTCCGTTATTGCCCACGTCGACCACGGCAAGTCTACCCTGACCGACTCTCTCTTGGCGAAAGCCGGTATCATCTCCACCGCCAAGGCTGGTGAGACGAGAGCAACAGATACCAGAGCAGACGAACAGGAGCGTGGTATCACTATCAAGTCGACTGCCATCTCCCTGTATGGTGCTCTCGAGGATGACGACGACCTCAAGGACATCGTCGGCCAGACCGCTGATGGCAACGGTTTCCTTATCAACCTGATTGACTGCCCTGGTCACGTCGATTTCTCCTCCGAGGTCACTGCTGCCCTCCGTGTCACTGACGGTGCTCTCGTCGTCGTCGACACCGTCGAAGGTGTGTGTGTGCAGACCGAGACTGTGCTCCGTCAGGCGCTCGGTGAGCGTATCAAGCCTGTCGTCATCGTCAACAAGGTCGATCGTGCTCTTCTCGAGCTTCAGGTCACCAAGGAGGACTTGTACCAGTCCTTCTCCCGAACCATCGAGTCCGTCAACGTCATCATCTCCACCTACCTCGACAAGTCCCTCGGTGATGTCCAGGTCTACCCTGATAAGGGTACTGTTGCCTTCGGTTCCGGTCTCCACGGGTGGGCCTTCACCATCCGCCAGTTCGCCGTCAGGTACGCTAAGAAGTTCGGCGTTGACCGAAAGAAGATGATGGAGCGTCTCTGGGGCGACAACTACTTCAACCCCAAGACCAAGAAGTGGACCAAGTCCGGCACCCACGAGGGCAAGCAACTTGAGCGTGCCTTTAACCAGTTCATCTTGGACCCCATCTTCAAGATCTTCAACGCCGTCATGAACTCCAAGAAGGAAGAGATCACCATGCTTCTCGAGAAGCTCAACCTCAAGATCTCCCCCGAGGACCGTGACAAGGAGGGCAAGCCCCTCCTCAAGGTCATCATGCGAACCTTCCTTCCCGCTGCCGACTCCATCATTGAAATGATGATTCTGCACCTTCCTTCCCCCGTCACCGCCCAAAAGTACCGTGTCGAGACTCTGTACGAGGGTCCCCCCGATGATGAGGCCGCTATTGCCATCCGCGACTGCAACCCCAAGGGTCCCCTCATGCTTTACGTCTCCAAGATGGTGCCGACTTCCGATAAGGGTCGTTTCTACGCCTTCGGTCGTGTCTTCGCCGGTACCGTCCGCTCCGGTCTCAAGGTCCGCATCCAGGGCCCCAACTACGTCCCCGGCAAGAAGGAAGATCTGTTCATCAAGGCCATTCAGCGTACCGTTCTCATGATGGGTGGCAAGGTCGAGCCCATTGATGATATGCCTGCCGGTAACATTGTTGGTCTCGTCGGTATTGATCAGTTCTTGCTCAAGTCCGGTACCCTCACCACCATCGACACCGCCCACAACCTCAAGGTCATGAAGTTCTCCGTCTCCCCGGTCGTCCAGCAGTCCGTCCAAGTCAAGAACGCTCAGGATCTCCCCAAGCTTGTCGAAGGTCTCAAGCGTCTCTCCAAGTCCGACCCTTGCGTCTTGACTTACACGTCCGACTCTGGTGAGCACGTCGTCGCCGGTGCTGGTGAGCTTCACTTGGAGATTTGCTTAAAGGATCTCGAGGAGGACCACGCTTGCGTTCCTCTC
This sequence comes from Scedosporium minutisporum, assembly GCA_034774675.1. NCBI lineage: Eukaryota > Fungi > Ascomycota > Sordariomycetes > Microascales > Microascaceae > Scedosporium > Scedosporium minutisporum. The sequence continues at coordinate 64,625 of SJVG01000050.1, forward strand.
ATCATCTCCGACCCCGTCGTGCAGTACCGTGAGACCGTCCAGGCCAAGTCCAGCATCACCGCGCTTTCCAAGTCGCCCAACAAGCACAACCGTATCTACATGGATGCCGAGCCCCTTAGCGACGAGCTCTGCAAGGATATCGAGGACGGCAAGATTTCTCCCCGTGACGATATGAAGGCCCGTGCCCGTGTCCTCGCCGACAACCACGGCTGGGATGTTACCGACGCCCGAAAGATCTGGGCTTTCGGTCCCGACATGACTGGTGCCAACTTGATTGTCGACCAGACCAAGGCCGTCCAGTACCTCCACGAAATCAAGGATTCCGTCGCCTCCGGTTTCCAGTGGGCCACCCGCGAGGGTCCCCTCGGAGAGGAGCCCATGCGTGGCATCCGCTTCAACATCATGGATGTTACCCTCCACGCCGACGCTATCCACCGTGGTGGTGGCCAGATCATCCCCACTACTCGTCGTGTGCTGTACGCCGCCACCCTCCTTGCCGATCCCACCCTTCTCGAGCCCGTCTTCCTTGTCGAGATCCAGGTGCCCGAGCAGGCCATGGGTGGTGTCTACGGTGTGCTCACCCGCCGCCGAGGACACGTCTTCAACGAAGAGCAGCGCCCCGGTACTCCTCTCTTCACCATCAAGGCTTACCTCCCCGTCATGGAATCCTTCGGCTTCAACGGTGACCTCCGTCAAGCGACGTCCGGCCAGGCCTTCCCTCAGTCCGTCTTCGATCACTGGCAGATTCTTCCTGGTGGCTCGCCTCTCGATGCCTCCTCCAAGACCGGCCAGGTCGTCCAGACCATGCGTAAGCGCAAGGGTCTCAAGCCTGAGGTGCCCGGTGTTGAGAACGTAAGTTTTTCCTCGTTCCCCTTGTTGCTCTTGATATTCGGTAGTATTTGCCGGATTTTTGCTAATAGGTTATGATGATAATAGTACTACGACAAGTTGTAAGCGAACCCAGATGGGTGACCACCCCTTTGTGACGCCGGATGGCTCGAGTGGAGCGAATGCAGGGCCGTCCATAACGACGACGACAGCCTCGAATCAAGCGGGGCCCAGACCTAGGATTGCTCGGATGCAAGGAGGTGTATGGTTAGACGGGTTCCGAAAATGGGCATTCTGTCGATTAATGAGAAGTGCCTCCGAGGCCAAACTAGATGTTATTGGGGCGGGGAGGTCTATTCTGTCGAGGCTCCTCCCCCTTGAAGCTTCTCACATGTGTAGTTAGAGGTGACTGGCCTGCAAACTCCCCATGGTCCAGCTATCTCTTTCAATTGATTTTCAAGCTTGTACTTCCAAGTTATACCCCTTGGTCTGTAGCGCTGTACTCTTGTATTCTTGTACGAAGTAGTTTTGTAAACCCTTCTACGGAGTACTAGCAGTACTGATACGAAGCAGCGAAGAGGGCCCCCAAAAAGAAAGAAAGACAAAGTCGGTGACGCGCATCCCTGGCAGCAAGTCCCCCCTGGTCGTTTTAATGATCACTCACAATCTTACAACTGAGAGAGCTTCGTTCCGTGGGCAGGTACAAAGTACTTTGGAGCTTTGGTCATAAATATAGCCGGGATTTTGCCGACCTGGAGCAAGGAAGTTTAGCAATTCGAGGACGCCCAAAAGCAGCATCCGGACCCAAGACGTGAATCATATTAATGTTCCTTGGGGAACGCGAGCTGCCAGCCTTACCTTCCCTTTATCATCGCCTCAATTCTTCAATTTTACGTGGTTCAGTGATATGCGTCTCTTCCCAGGCGAGCTAAATAATCACCCAATGTTTTTCCATAACCTATGATATTTTCCCCCCATGGGAAACATTTCAATAGAGTCATTCCCACCTCTTTCAACAGCTTCCTTTCCCAACCCACGCGAGCACCCAGGACTTGGACTCGAAGGATCTAGCGACCCAGACCAGCTCACCTCACAGCAATGGCGTCGCAACTCTTCCCCAAGGAGGACGTGCCTGCACTGAAGGCTTGGATTGTAAAGCGCCTTGAAAACACGTGCGTCGATTCGATATATCTTTTCTGCGCCTCCGCCAGGCCTAGTGAGGTGAATTCCATGTGCTAACTGACCACTTTTCCAGGTCCGATGCGGACGCAGATGTCCTCGCCGAATATGTTATCGAGCTTCTGCGACACGATGGAGACGTTAATTCGATTCGAGAGCTTTGCAAGCAGGAGATACGCGATTTTCTAAACGATGATGGTGAGCTCGCTGAACCCTTTTTTTGCTTTTCCTTGTCTCTCTCCTCTTCTTTCCCGAGTCCTTGCCACTCGCCAAGACCCTCCCCGTCGCTTTTTCTTAGCTGTTTGTGTTTCTGCTAACGCCCTGCGTCTATTCAATACCATAGATTCCTCCCATTTCATCGACGATGTATTCAAAGCTATCGCGGAAAGGCTATACCTACCCCCAGAAGCTCGACCGCCGAAGCCTGCAGCGAACCCGACCCCTTTCTACGACCCAAATCAACCCCTCGGCGGCTTCAACCCGACCCAGACTCAAACCTTGCAGCCGCAGTATCCCGGGCAAGCGCCCCTCAATGGTTCAAGAAAACGATCGTATCAGGAGCGCCTCGACGATGTAGAAGAGCACGGCGTGCCTGGTTATCAGCAAGGCGATGCCAGTCGAGTTATCAAGCAGGCACGACGAGGCTACGGCGCAGGTAGAGATTCGCAGCGCAGGAACCATAACTTGCCCCTAGCGCCTACTGCGATACCCAACCTTCCCCTTCCTCCCGGCTTTGCGCAATTCGACCAAGTTTCGGAGACGCTTCCGTTCCCCCCTCCGTTCATATATCCCGGTCAGGCTAAGAGCGGCGCGGGCGGTAGTAGGCCGCGGCGGAAGCAGCGATGTCGCCAATTTGATACACAGGGCTTTTGTCCTCGGGGTCTGACGTGCACATATGATCACAGCCTTCCTGAGTTTACGCAAGTCCATCCAGTTCCGATGGCCATGGATATTAATGATGGTAAGCATCCTTGATATGGCTCACTCCCACAGTCTTCGAGTGCAACTTTACTGACGCTCCGTTCTCTTGTTCTCAGCCTATGACCCGAACGAACCAAACTTTATCCTCTACGCAACACAACAACCCTTGGCCCCATTTGTGCCCCCTCCTAATGGAAAGGGACCGGCTAAGCGCCGCCGGGGAGACAAGTCGCGTAAAGGCACCCGGGACAGGCCGCCCAGGACTGCGTTCTCCTTCGAGGGACCGATTAAGGACCGGAACCGAACGGCGATCGTCGTCGAGAACATTCCCGAAGAGAACTTCAACGAGGAATCCATACGCGGGTTCTTCTCCCAGTTCGGGCAGATCCAAGAGATTTCTATGCGGCCTTATAAGCGCCTAGCCGTTTTAAAATTCGACACGTGGGATTCCGCCAACGCCGCGTATCAGTGTCCGAAAGCGATCTTCGAGAACCGATTTGTTAAGGTCTATTGGTACAAAGAAGAAGCCGATGTCCCCGCGAAGGGAAGTGTAAAGTCTAGCGATGCGCGGCCCGAAGTGGACGCCCACGAAGGTGAGCCGGAGTTCGACATGAAGGAGTTTCTTATGAAGCAGGACGAGGCGCAGAAGATTTTCGAAATGAAGAAGCGGCGACGGGCTGAGCTTCTCAAGAAAAAAGAGGAGCTGGATAAGCGGCAGCAGGAGTTGCTGGAGAGACAACTCGAGGTTAAGCGTAAGCTCGAAGCTAAACTGGGCAATACGCCCGGCTCAAGCGATGGTAGCGACGGCGGAGCTGCCACCGGAAACTCCACGACGGAGTCCCTGAGGGCGCAGCTCATGAAGCTCGAGGAGGAGGCCAGAATTCTCGGCTTGGATCCCAACTCGGACGCCTCTCCGCTGGACGAATTCGTAGGCGGACCCGTTCGCGGCGGGTATCGTGATAGGGGTGCGGCAGGCTTTAGGGGTAGCTCCCGAGGCAGGGGTTCGAGGGGCGGCTACCGGGGCGGTTTCCGCGGTGGTTACGGCAGCAGCTTCGGCGATGTCCACGAGGCGTATGCGGCGTACTCGCTTGATAATCGGCCGAGGAGAGTTGCCGTTACGGGTGTTGACTTTACAGCGCCAGAGAAGGATGAGGCGCTACGGCAGTTCCTTCTTGTAAGTTCTTTTTCTTTTTGTTTGCACACTTCTTTTGTTGTTGTTTTTTGATCCTGCGATTGTGTCTTTGCATGCACACTAACACTTTCATCACTATAGGGCGTTGGTGAATTCGCAGCTGTGCAGACCACCCCTGCCACCACGCACATCACCTTCAAAGAACGAAAGACAGCTGAAGTCTTCTTTCACCAGCTCAACAACAACTCCCTCCCTGGAGTCGAGGGCGCTCTCAAAGTCACCTGGGTGCCGAACGCGACTGCCCCCCTTCCCAATACGACCACCACTATTACTACTACAACTACTGCTACTACTGCTACCGGCGACGCGGCCAAGGTCGCGGACGAGAAGAAGATCGGAGGAGTGGACGGCGCGGACGACGACATGCTTGAGGATGGAGAGGTTGTCGAGGATGAGGGGAAGAGGGATATGGATTATGAAGTTGCGGATGAGAATGAGTGGGGTGCTTAGGTCTGCCTCATTCTTGGTAGTGGATTTCCATTCGCCAAGGTGAGGTTTGAGGCGGGTTTGAAGGTGTAGGGGTGTAGGAGTACTGCCAGAGAGATAATGTTCAAAATACTGTTCAAATAGATGGGTATGGGAAATTAAGTAATGGGTTCAGTTAGCAGATATCAGACAAGACATTCACATGTGGTCCTCATCACATCAGGTCAAGGTAGAGAGAGAACCCCAGCCTCCGAGATAGGGGAACTTCACACCCAGCTCACCGTTACATTAACTGTTTTCATACTCAAGAACAGTCACAATCACTGGAAAAGGGTGGGGTGTGAAACCCTCCTGGAAAAGAGGGCATTTCGAAGATGTACATCTCATCAATGTGATTTTATCATTTTAGTTGTAACGTTTTCCCTGGGTATCTTTTTTGTTGAAAAAAGAAAATGAAGTCTCTCCCTCCCACATATCAAACAGATGAAAGAAGAAGAAAAAAAAAAGAAAAGAAAACCGCTTATTTCGTTTCCATAGATGGTCCGCTGCTTCTTGCTTGAGACCTCTAGGATACAGCATGAGAAAAGAAAAGGACATCGCATCATGAGCGTGATGAAATGAATTTGATGAAAAGTATCAGCCGTCATCAGTGATGACAAGTGCTTGTTAAGTTCATGAGAATGGTATGAAGAAAGAGGGGAGGGAGAGAGGATTTTGAAAAGACAATGGAATAATCCGGATGTTGAACGCCGTTCTAGATATGCAGTTGATGGAATCTTTATTTCATGAGGGTGGGCGGATGGAAGAGAAGGCGTTGGAGCCTTGTAATGTTGGGGATTGGGGAGGTTAGAAGGTTAGGAGTAAAAGAGCATACAGTAAAGAGCGGGGTTTGGTGAAGAGGTTGAGTAAAATAGAAGAAGAGACAGCAGACATGTCAAGACTCTAGTTTAGTTTGAGCCGTTGGCTTGAGCAGCGGCGGGCTCTTGAGCAGGCTCCTTGGTGGAGGGACCGTTTGTGGGAGCATCGGGAGTGCCGGTGGGAGCTTCCTGGGCGTGTGGAATAGCAGGGGCGTCCATATCCTTCACCTCGAGACCCTCGAGGATCTCGAAAATGGTTTGAGGTTGCTGGAAGTCGTTGTTGACTATGAAGCATCATGTTAGCAGCTATGTGGATGGATGGCACACTCTTCGAGTCGAGAAAGGAACTTACCAATGTTGAGGAGATACCAATTGTTCATTATATCGTCAATCAGAGCCCTGCTGGGGCTGGAGGAGTCGAAACACTGAGCCCAGTCAATTCCGAGACGGAAAGCCTCGTCCTTCCAGGCGAGGAAGCTGATACTCTCGACAATGGTCGGCTGGACAATCTCCTTGCCGGGGAAGACACCCCAGGTAACAGCATTAGGTCCCTCTGTGGGCGCATTGGACTCGAGGGTGCCGTCCTTGGTCACCGCGTAGTACGTGATGTCGGGGTGTCGCTTGATACGGTCGATAATGTCGGGGTAAAGAGCCGGGTGGACGAGCAGCTCGAGGTACGACTTTTGGTAAACGTAACCGTTGGCGGGACCCCAACCGTGGATGGGGTGGCTAGACTTGACACCGTTTACGGCGGGCTGGGAGTTTATGGTGAAGAGACCTCGCTTGTTGAGAGCGACCAGTTCATCACGGATAACCTGACCCTCAGCTGTGAGAGGACTTTCGCTCCAGGGCAAGCTGTCGTAGCGGCTCTCGAGGTAGTCGACGAAGATGTTGGCGACGTCGCGGACGGTTTTCGGCTCTCCCCACTTCTTCCTGTTCTGCTCGCTAGTTCCGGGCAAGCGAATCCCATAGGTGTCAAGCTCGCCGAAAGCAGGAGACCTCGAGTCACCCCAGCGACCGTTAGGGAACTCGTCCCATTCTTGAGTACGCAGGACGTACGACTTGTTCCTGTTGCGCCAGAAAACAGGGCGGACGTCTTCTTGGCGGCGGCCAAGGCCAAGCGACTGCTTCCAGGGCAAAGCTTGCTTGAGAGGCCGCTCGGCCGAAGGAAGCCAGTCCAAATCCTGCAGCACCATAGTTGTGGCGGTCGCAAGGTTCATGGTGTAGAAGTGTAAGTGGTAGATCTCGCCCGAGGCGAGGAGCTTGCGACAAAGGTCGGCGACTAGCCTCTTACCAACCTCTCGGACAGCAAGATCGTCGTTCTTCACGGGGTCCATGGCGGCCATCCATTCGGGAGGGATTTTGCAGCCCATGTGGTTCGCACGGCGTAGGAAGCTGGCATAGGTGGCAATGGGCATAATTCCGGGCAGGATAGGGATAGTAATTCCCTTCTCACGAACGCGCTTGACCCATCGAAGGAAGTTGTCGGCGTCGTAGAACATCTGAGTGACAATGAAGCCAGCGCCCATGTCAACCTTCTCCTTAAGGTGCTCGAGAAGGAGGTCCTCATCCTTGTTGTCGTCGCAGCCCTCGGGGTACCCCGCCACACCAATATCGAAATGGCTACCATAGGTATTCCTGATGTGCTCCACGAGGTCCTTGGCGTAGTTGAAACCACCCTCGGTCACCTCCCACTTTTCCTTGTCTCGCGGGGGATCGCCGCGCAGGGCGAGGATGTTGGTGCAGCCGGCCTTATAAGCTTTTCGCAGAGCTTCGTCGACCTTCTCGAGGCCCATATCGGTACAGGTAAGGTGCATGCAGGATTCCATACCGAGGAGGGTTTGGGCCTGGACGACCATCTCGTTGGTCAACTCGGCGATGCGACCACCAGCTCCCCAAGTGATGTCGACGAACTTGGGGCCGAGCATGAACATGCGTTCCATACGGTCGTACAAGTTCTGGACACCCTGGGCGGTCTTGGGAGGGAAGTACTCGAAGGAGAAAGAGGGCTGGTGAGTCCTCTTGGCCTCCTCGAGCATGTCCCGGATATGCATGTTGGGTGGAGGCGAAGGTGGCGAGACCTGGTATGGACAATGCGGCGTATAGAGGCGGAGGTCGAGGAGGAGGATCAGAAGGCTGCAAGGGGAAGAATAGAAGAGGTGAATTGCCTAGTATAAAGGCATGAGGGTGAAGCTGGTCGCTCCAATGCGCCCTGGGACTGTGGTAAATGTTAGAAGAGCAAAATAGGAAAATGGAAGGTTAAGTTCTGGTTTGTGTTGGGAGTTGAGTTGTGGATACTCTAGAACCTCCGTGACCGCCGAGAACGGAAATGGTGGTAATGTCTCCAAGTGCAAGGGGTTTGTGGTGTTGGGTGCTGCAGAGGTAAATATGAGAGGGACAGACAAACCTACTATTGCAAACAGCAAAGAGAACAGAAAAGATGGAGAATATCTACTACTACAGGAAACAACTAAGAAATTGATCAATTTGGTGGCTGAGGGCCTCAAGTAAGTTCAAGAAGTAAAGTCTGTGATTGAAGGCTGGAGGACAAAAGGTTAAAAAAAATATTCCCTAGGAGATGCTTGGGGGGATGACGAGGTAGCTCTGCATATACAACGAGCACTTGACACTAGCTTAGAAGAGTCTAGACGGGGCATTCTGGAAGTCTAAATTCTCGATGAGACTCTTCTGGCTGTGGACGTGGATTTGGAGAGGTGTGCTCCGAATATGGACTTGATGTCATTGGTTGGAGGGGTATTTCGGAGATGCAGGATACCTCGATGTACATGAGGAACTCGAGGTGGGAGCTCATCAATAGCAAATAGCATCAATAATGGACCTCTGGACTCCTGCAGAAGAGTTGGGCGTTGGGGGATCGAGTGGGATCGATTCTGCAAGGTTGGGAGAAGATTGATTCCGGTGATGGATCTGAGGTCATCAATGGATCAATACAATTGTCGTACTGTAGTACTTCAGTTCGTATCATTGTATCTGGGCTTACAAGTTACACTTGATGACGACTGAAATGAGTGGAATACAACATGCAAGCACAGAGAGTTGAGGCTTCCTCTCCTGCCCTGTCCCGTCAATAGCATTGTTCTTTGTAGCTATACCCTTCCCGTTATCAGCAGACACTGGGAGACCTGTATTGTGTACTTGGGCCACCCGCTGATGCCAGGTGTGAGCTCTCGTCTCCCTTCCAAGCCATTGTTAATGAAGTACGAAGTACGAAGCAGGCAACACTCGAGAGAAATATCAGCTTAGACATTCCCGAGTGAGCAAGTGGCAAGCTGCGCTTCGGCGGTCTGCTGTGTTCAATGTGGCGACGCAGTAATATGTAAACTTACAAGTTTTCTGCGTATGACAGGCAAATGGGTGTCATCAATTTAATCCATTTTCTGATACATCATCCAGAACGGACACCGGCAGCAACTGTAGCAAGGGTCTACTTGCCCGTTGATCAAGAGTCGGCCGAAGAGTCGGTGAGAATGTGTGGTCGTACCTCCTACATTTGGTTGTGTAGTAATACGTGTTGATCCCCACAAAACCCAAGGGGCAGGCAGGACTTGGACTACCAACTGGCGGGACCAGCAAGGTTGAGGTCGAGGCCAATCGTATCACCTGTTAACCCAACGGGAACCCTTGGATGATGGCCCGATGTTATCGTGACCTGCCAGTCTGCCCCCAACTCTGTCGATCGACCACACGTAGTCGTGGTGCCAAGTATTGAATCGAAACTTGTTCTCTCTCCATCTTCCAAGTCCCGCCCGGTTCCTATCCGGAGCCGTTCCTGAGAAGGCGGCAGGGCTTGGGCGTGGGCGTGGGGAGGGAATCAAAGCCTGGCGAATTGATCATAAAACACGCAGCTGAGATGTTCATGTACATACACGACTTCGATCAATGTCGTATTGTGTTTGTACCCCTCACCCACCACCACGCAACGGGGAAGCATGCGAAGGAAAATCAACCCCGCTTGACCCCTCCATCATCCCCTCTGCCCACACTTGGACTTGGAAGCTGCATGGCGGGGCAGGTCCGGAAGTCCGAAGTCACCGACTCGAACTTGCACCAAGACGAGACAGGACAGGCGCTCTTTGCCCTCGAACCCAGCAAGTCCCAAAAACAACACCATACTTCGTACTTCGTAGGTGTCTCAGGGCAATAATATATTGTAATCAGGGACCAGGGATATTTGTCTGTTTTATAAATTGATTATGCGCTGATTATGCCCAACGAGCCAACAACCGCCTCGGTTCCAGTGTTCGACCAGAAACGTATGAACTTCGGCTCCAGATTCTATTCCCCCTTGATCCCTTCCTAGTCCAACATTCGACTTCGTACGTGTACCTGGTATTTCTGATTAATAGTCGAGATTCGCCGCCCCGAGAACCTGGTTCCATTTCCAACATTGAACAGTGGAAACCTGGCCGCGGTATATTACATCGTACTTCGTAGACAATCCAAACCGACGCGGCCATAATCGTTACTTATCACTATCTCGCAATACTCAAAAGATCTACGGAGTTGATTTCTAGGGCTTCTCGAACATTCGTCGCGATGATATTTGGCGCATCTCTTCCCTCCTAACTCCGGCATTTGTGTTAGGCCGGCCCACTTAGAGACAAACGTGTCTGAGCTAACGTGTGTGCTTGGCGGGTTTGTGTTGTGTGGCTAAGGCATTTGGAGCGATTTGGGATGAAAATGTGTGAATAAGTACTTCGTAATGGCAGTATTAATGACACAATACACTACCAAACCAGGAGAAAAGCTGGGGCCCTTGGCAATGGACCTCTCTCCAGGGGTAACCTGGGCTTGGAATTCCCATCCGCGGATCTTCAATATCAAAAACTTGGCTTCTGTCACACTCCAAATCATCAATCGATATCGTTCAGTCACAGTTATTGGACCAACTCTCCCGACCTTGTGTTGTCATATAAGGCCTTCGCAGGGCAAGAATACATCAGGGAAAGAGTCGCCGACTGGGGTTTGAGCTTCCATCCTAGGCAGGCGCAACCTGTTACGACATGGACATTGATAATATTATCTTTTCTCTCTCTGTATTACTGAGTTAGCAGAATAAGTTGTTGGTCTGTCGAAAATACATTTATATCCCGCAGTTTCTAACTGCCCAGCTTCTGTTTCACACGCTCGAATCTAATGCTACTTTGTTTTCTCTCTCAACCTCGAAGCTACTGAATGCAATCCATGAGGAAACGTGTTGCAAATGAACAAACGCCCAAACAGCCAAACTCCGACCACGTCCCCGCCCATGATTGTCAAATAGCAGTCCTGGCTCACTAAGAACGCATCTCGAGAGCTGTGGCCCCCCTCAATCTCCTCCACCTGTTGCTAGTCTCAATAACGTCCCTATCAAATATGAACCACCATCTTTCGAATAATACCTGTCCGACCTCCCACGCCGCCGGGTCATATACGTCTTCGCCCCAGATCCTCATCCCCTCATGGCTATCCTCAACATCATAAGCAAACTCGACGAGTGCGAGTGGACTGGCTGCATTGGGTGGCCGTGCTTCCGGAGGCAGGCTCATGAGCGATATCAGGCGCTCTCTCACGCCAGGCCAGGGCAGGAAGTCTATGAAGGGGTGGTGAGCCACCAGAAGTTGTGAAGGGGTCGGGCGCCAACACTCTGGGAGTTGCTCCGAGGGTGTTCCACATCCGGTGTAGAAAGGAGACGCTGCCTCGAGCTGCCAGAAGGAGCCGTCGCAGCCTATACGCTGAGATATCCGAAGAATAGCTCGGAGAATCGTGAGCTCGTTCACCGGAAGCAGGTAGCTATCTGCTGATACACCCGATCCGCTCGAGCTTGATGAGAAGTCGTCTAGGAGACTCAGTGATGTCGGGTCAATGCTGATAAAGTTATCTGGCATTTGATGGTCGGAGCCAGTGCCCGCAGCATCTCCATCGCTCCCATCGAACAAAAGGTTCGGCATTCCAAGGCCACCGATTAGCGTTGCACCGAACACGCCGGGACTAGTTAAGGACATGCTGGCCCAGCCGGATGTCGGGATATCTCCAGGCCCTATTGGAGAGATATCTGGTACTGTTGCCATTATCTCGCTGAATTCCCCAGATGCGGTCGTCTCTCCAGCTAGTACCGGTGCCGGCGCCTCTTCGCTGTACGTAGCATCTTGCACTGAATGAGGCGAGTTTTCCGAATATGTTGAGCCCGCCACATCAGTGGATTCACCCCCAGCTCTTTTCTTTTGCCTCTTCCGCTCTCCTAATGGTAAAGGTGAGTAAACTGGTCGCAATATCTAAAGTCTTGACTCGTGCACAACGAGCTCATCTGGCAATCAGAATGGGTAAGACCGTACTGTACCGTCTCTGTGCCAAAACATTCAAAACTCTCTTTCTTTCCGCCGCATCCTCATCGATATTAGGTACCACAAGTGGAGGTGGAGCCTTGTAGGCTCTTTGCCTTGTCCGTGGGGGGACGTAGGAGCTTGCTGGGGCATTAGGATCGCTTGAGAGCTCTACGCTCTGCTCCGGAGAGCTTCCCTGGCTTGACATCCTTGCTAAGTGACACTCTCAGAACTTGGCTTTCCTTGGCGTTCCGACAAGGTTTTCTACTGAGGGGTTTTAGGGGAGAAAACGAGGAATCGTTCGTCCTTTCGTCACGATGAATGATGACTTCGGGGTCGGAGCATCTCGAGTTTAAATCGGAGTTGGGCATAACGCTCTCAAATTGACACTGTGTCAGCATAACGGATAATAAGGTACCTTTTCCTTCATATTATTTTCCAGCACCATTAAGTATATCTTAACAGGATTTCGCAGTTCTGCGAGGTACTCCGTATGGATATATTTTTAATACTAATCATCAGAAACGACCTAGCTCAACTCACCATCGCCTTTTTTGTTTTGGAAGGAGGTCTTGTCAGAGACTCAGAGAGGTAACCGACCCGTTTAAGATGGAGAAATTGCCATGTGATAGCTTGAGGGAGTAGTTAGATGAAGAAAACTGTGAAAATAATAACTTGTCATCGGTTGCTCGCACAGCAACTGATGTAAGTTGAGCTCCACGATCAGACTCTATAAGTTGATAGAGAAGCGTCGAGGGTCGACTCCATGCTCACCATCTAGCCGCCGCCATACGGGGCTGTGACGAATACGATGCGTTGCGTATCTCGGTCTGGAGCCATGACGAGGCGATTGACTGATTAATTCTGCTGCCTAGAGTCTTCAGACCCCAGAAGCTCGTGCAGAAGAGATCAGCGGCTGGGGGGACCTGTCTTCAATACCCGATTCCGAGAAGATGGTGGATGCTCTCTTATGAGATCGAAGAGAGCAAATTTCCAACGGCTTGAGCTTGAAACGTTCGCGGAGAGAAGGGAGAAGTTTGTAAAAAATGAGAGAGCGCAGGGCCCAGTCTACGATAGTTCGCATACGAGATATACTTGGATGGTATTTATTTAAAGGACTGGGTTTCCACTTCTCAACAAAGCGAAAGAACTGCTTGGTGTGCTGTTTGGGCATATATAACGCCTAACGCAGAGGCATATCACCGAAGCATAACTCTTGGCTCAAATGTCACATAGGCGGTAAGCAACTGAAGCAATGGCTAATCTATCGATTTTAATTCCGTCCTGCATAACGTTGAGCATAATATCCAATTTTCTTCGAGATATGGCTTGTCGTCGATAGGTGGTAGTCGATGCGATGAAAGGGTAGGAAGTTGGATGTCAGGGAATGAGGCTCAGCGTGGGATAGGCCGCTGGAGGATGGAAGACGCTGGGGATTCCATATGGCGTTGACGAGTAGATGCGTCAGTCTCTAGAATGTCCAGGCTGAGGGGGGCAAGCAGTTCTTCATATAATCCCGTCGAGTTGGGCATGAGTACTAATCGCTTGATCTCATGCGGGCCGTCTCGGAGCACGAGAACATCCCCGAAACACCGCTGCCTAACCCAGAATCACGGCGTGTAGCTAAGAACAGTCTTAGTTTTGAAAATCAGGTTTCCCGGCGGAATGACGAACCCTTTTCCTATTACTTCACAGGAGTTATGTGCCCGGGTTTTTACGGAGCCTACGGTAGAGTTGTTTGGCTGGTGACTCAGGTGGCTGCCAGGACAAAGTCTCAGGTTGAAATGGATCCATGCTTTGAGATATGGTTGTCCGAGAAGGTCGAGTGTTGCTCTCCGTCTACCTATTTCAGGTTGCTCCCCCCGTCGCCGGAGCGACCTTGCGACCATCGATTGTTATAGCTCAGGAGATCGGGGAACTGGAATGGTCTAGAAATAAGGCAGAATATGGACGACATGTCGTTCGCAGCATAAGCCCGGAAAACGCGACTTCTTTCCATCTCATGCCGTTTCCGACGTGGAGAAATCGCGAATAAGCGCGCCCATACTCGCCCAAGACATAATGAGGGCAGGGAGCCAAGGAACGTCGACGAGTCCCGACTTTAGATAAGCTTAAGGCCGACAACGTGGATGTGACACTGGAAAGGCCCGGCTCTACTCTGTCGCCTCTGTCTTTGAAGTAGCTTCTTACTTTTCTCGAGATGGGACAGGGGACTAAGCTGGTAGGACGTGGAGATCCTGCGGCCTCTTGCCGTTGAACTAGTCTAATGACCGAGTGTTACCTCTTACATCAAAGAGCAGCTGGCTTATCACAAGCGCGGAGGTTATCATTTTCGAACAACCAACTTAGTCACTGATATGAATCAAAGTTAGCGGCAGTCGCTTCTCCAAGTCAAGGTCGTCGAAGTGGTGTCTTTTCAAACGGTCAGCACTAGGAAATCTGACAAGCCGAGTTTTGGTGAATGATTTAGATGTCGATGGAAGAGTCCCGACCATTCGGAGCGCAGGCTGACACTCGATAACCCTCCGAATGGGAATTTGGAATAAAGATATCTCATAGATCCATATCAAACATGGGAGATCTTATTGCCGACGGGGTAAACCCACTTTAATAGTCCACGCTTCAGCCTTCAAAATCCTACGATATCCGACGGTCTTGTTTGTTGGAGATAATAGCGACAAAGGGGCCAATGGACTTTTTTTTTTTTGTCAGTCGTGGGGTTGATGCAGACCGCTCGAGCGGGGACCTTGAGATGCTATACTAGAAGTGGACGCTGAAGCGCAATGGCGGCGGTCGCGTGAGGACCGACCGAGTTTCCACGCCGTATCGGCCGAGGGCCGGCGGGGTTCTGGCGGTGCTGGGCAGATTCTTAGGGGTCAGGAACCGTTCGATAGGGCCCGAAAGCGGAGGAGGAAATGAGGGAACGTGTGCTGGGTATATGATGAGTATCCGTCCATCCGTACATTGTACCACTTTTGACCGGGCCGAGCTAGAAGGAAAGAGCAGGTGCAGAACTGAGGTCTATTAAGTAGGAGGTGTTAGTGTAGTGTATCTTCGTACTATATAGTCGTAGGAGGGAAGGTGCGGTTTAATGGTGGTTACAAGCTGAGCGTGGGTTCGGAGAATCTTGACACTGTACACCACACTACTGAGGGAATATGTATAGATGAATCAAGCACTAAGAGCCCTAGATGCTTCCCCGTTCGGACTTTACTTTCCTCCTTACTTGAAGGCTTTGGCTTCTGTTGGTGCGGGAGAAGTGTCCGCGCCCGCGGTCTCGGAGCAGAGAGGTTGGGAAGTCCAAATCAAACAGTTCTCATTGTTCCATTGTTCTTCTACCTTATTCGTATCGAATTGAGATCCTCCTTCGCACTTGCAAAAAGATTGATGCCATCTCGGTGGATCCGATGTGGATAGGGCCAGTGGGAACTGGATGAGCAACACACTGTGTGAAGTATACTATGCTTGATGTGTCGTCGTGGAGAGTAGGAAGGAGTGTACTTCGTCGTACTTCGTAGTGCATCGTAGCGTCATGCAATGGTGTACTTCGTACGTTACTTCGTCGGTCAATTATCCAACCTTCGATTCGTAGTTTGGAGGTCAGCAACAAGGCGAATTTCCCCGCCCCCCGCCAGGCTCAATCTTGATCCACTCAATCCACTTCGAACCCACTCCCCAAATCGATTTCAATGTTCTCTCTATCCACATCGGGTGTGGGCCTGGTTCGCCATCCCACGCTGTTCCAACGCTGTTCCAACGCTGTTCCAACACCGTCGAAGCCTCAATGGGTCGGGTCAGGAATATTATTACTTCGTAGGCCTCTGATACGCTGGTTGGCCCCAAACTTACGCACCACTGCACCCCAATAATACCTCTCCCACGCCCCTTCCTCCACTGCGCACCCCCAGTCTCTCGTCGTTGAAGGGCTTGGCTGATCATTCGAAGGGCGCAGAATTGACATGCTGCAGCCAGATCTCCATACAACCCTTCCACTAGTTTACGACACTACCCGGCCTTATTCCGTAATGGGGAACTTTTTTTAGGGTCTCGTCTTATCGGTCATACCATCCGGTCTCGCTCGCTGGAACTTTTTCTCCTAACAGATGCTCTCTCATTTCCCACGCGATCTAGTTCCGCTTCAAAGTCACATCGCCGCAGACATCGCGTACCTTCCGTATCGCTGGATGTCCCCTGGCGGGTTGTGCATGCACCTCGTGCGCATGCCTTGGTACTTGAACGGGAGGCAGGCGTGCAGCAACATTCAATGCTTCCTTTTGATGCACCTATGAGCGCCTCGGCATCTTGCCTCACCATCCCCAAAAACCTTGTTAGCAACTTGCCATCCTCGCCGTCACAGTCCCGTCCGGCACTAGGCTGTCCTCAATCTTCGGGTCCAGAGAAAAGCATTGCTTGTATTCTGGCCGAGTTTCTCGAATCAGAGAGAAAACGGTCAAGGGCACTTGGCATTGCTCGCTTCCCCAGTTTGGATCTCTTGACCAAGTGACTTTTCCAGTGTACCCCAATAAAAGGTCTCTCGTCCCAGCCTAATTCTCGATTTGGTCGTCTATATCTTTTTATTTCTACATCGTTGTCTTTTTCTGTCTCTTAGCGCAAGACTCTCCCCATCACTCGACGCCCTTCGCTATACATAGTGTAAGAAGCATCCAAGGGCGTCGTCTACCTTGTCGAAGGTAGGATCCGAGATTGTTGCAGGACTAGTGGATGTCCTCTGATCTCCGCTACCTGTCTCCTCCTTCCTTGACGAGACTTCTGTTACAGGACCCCGAGTGTCGAACGCTGGCTTTGTCCACAGTAGATCGCCTACGCCTTTCCAATTACATGTACCTCAGCCCACCATTCTCACAATACCCCTTTTAAGCTTTTTCGCACGAACTGCGTTGCCGCTGCCGCTGCCGCTGTGTAGCTTGTCTAGCCGCCTGCGGTTTCACGTCGACGCCCTTCGAGTCAACCGCAAGCGCTACTCGTCCAACCGGGAGCCATGGATGAATTCATCAACTGGGATCAGGTCGGTGGCGCCCCTCTCACCGACCCGTTCAACCAGTCCGCCCAGGCTGGAGTCAACGACCCGAGCCTTGACATCGACCTCGCCCTCGAAAATGTAAATGATGACGACTTTGGCTTCTTTGCTCTTCAGCACTTCTCCGGCGAACAAGCGCTTCCGGGCATGCTTGCCTCCGAGCTGGACCCCGTTCACTTCGCCCTTGACGCCGAAGGGGGTTGCTTAGGCCCCTTGTCCGCAAATTGCTTTGAAATCCCCCCCGTTCCCTGTTTTCAGTGCGCCGGTGCTGGCTATCATTGCAAAATCATCCGGGAGGGTCAGAATCAGGGCTACTGCACAAGCTGCGTTGCCCTCAGACTCGAGTGCAGTCTTGCTGCGGAGTCGGCCACTGGGTTTTCTGAACCTATTGATCAACAGCCTTCCTGGGCGGCTCGCCTAGAGCAGGCTAGTCTTGATTTCTCCCTTGACCAGAGCCCTACCACTATCACCACCACTCCCAACAAAGCCGCCTTCAATCCTTCTCAGACCGAGCAAATCCTGTCTAGGAATCTCTCTGGAGGAACCCAACTCACTCCTAGCCAACTTGCCACTCCTGCCCTGGGCAAGATCGGTGCCCGATTATCCAGGGAATCGATTCGCATTCTTCGCCACTGGCTCTCGACTCATCAAAGGCATCCTTACCCTAGCGACGAAGAAAAGGACATGCTGCAGCGCCAGACTGGCCTTACGAAGACTCAGATTACCAACTGGCTCGCCAACGCTCGTCGACGCGGCAAGTTCCCTACTCCAGGACGATCTACTTCACCACAGGTCGGCTTTGGTTTCGGCACACCTGTCGATATCCCGGTTAGGAGGGGTACTCCGGCATTAGAATGCATGAACCCACTTCAGCGATGGGTTGACTCGCCCCCGGAGCACGAACCTGCCTCGGCCATAGCCATTGCGAGGGCCGTCACGGCATCTACCGTTTCCTCCTCTGACCGAGCAACGCCTTCTAGCCATGTCTATACCGATGATGGATCCGGACGCTCCCTACATGGGTCTTCGGCAAGCAGCGTGGGTACGTCACACTCTAGCGGCGGTTCCTTTGCGTCTGCCTATTCGCATGCGTCTCGGGGGTCGTTCGGCTCCTTTGGTTCGTTTGGCCGCAACAGCCGCCGACGGAGAAGGCGCAGGAATGCACCCAAGGGTGTCAATGAGAAGGCCCCCTTAGCTGCTCCGCTGAGAACGTACCAGTGTACTTTCTGTACCGAAACGTTCAAGACGAAGCATGACTGGCAGCGACACGAAAAATCTCTTCATTTGTCTCTCGAGAGGTGGGTGTGCTGCAATAAAGGCCCTAAAGCTGTGAAGCCGGATATCAAGATTATGGCTTGTGTTTTCTGCGGAGAACCGGAGCCTACGGATGAACATATCGAAACCCACAACTATTCTACCTGCCAAGAGAAACCCGTAGAGGGCAGGACGTTTTATCGCAAAGATCATCTCAACCAGCACCTGAGGCTTGTCCACAACGTCAAGTTTGTCGACTGGTCCATGAAAGACTGGAAAGTGACGACCCCAGAGATCCGGTCGGTGTGTGGTTTCTGCGGTATATCGATGAACACGTGGAGCATACGAGTAGACCATCTCGCAGAGCACTTCAAGATGGGTTACTCCATGGAGGACTGGAAGGGTGACTGGGGTTTCGAACCAGATGTTTTGGAGCTAGTCGAGAATTCGATTCCACCGTGTATGCGACCTCTCCAATACCCCATCGACCGGATCGGATCTTCTGACCTTTCTTTTATTGCGCAATAGATCTTATTCATAATGAACGAAACAGCCCGTTTCCGTACGTGGCGAACAACTCGCCTCCAGAGAGCCCACGAAACGCCTACGAACTCATCAAGATCGAGTTGGATTTCTTCATGGAAAAGTCGAAGGAGACGGGAATGCCGGAAGATGACCAGTTGCAAGTCGAAGCCTGTCGTATTATTTTCGCCGCCGAAGTTTTATCCCTACTAGGAATCGCATCTACCGTCTCGTGGCTGCGAGACCTCATCATGGCGCCTGAAGCAATTCGAGAACAGGCACAATTCGGACCTCTTCGATCGCAGGCAGAAAACAGAATGGCTATCCTGAAGATTAACGGCAAGGACAACCTTTTCGAGGCCTGCCCGCTCGAGTTTGAACTCCACGACTTTGTCAGAACTAAGAAGCTGTTGGGGCTGACAGCCATGGATGATGAGCTCCAGGAGGAGGCTTGCCGCATCGTGGGTAAGATGGAGGAAATGTCCACCCACCCGTCGGAAGCCGTGGCCAACTGGCTTATTCGGGTGATTAAAATGTCGACGGACTGGCTCGCCCCGTTTAGACAGCGAGCCCAGCTGCCGCGGAGCGAAGACATCCTAGACTCGAAGCGACGGCCGGCGGATCCTACGAAGATCGACTCGACTGTCCACAACTACAGCAGGCTGGAGAGGGAACTTGGCGAGTATGTGGACATCCAGAGGTCGCTCGGAGTAGAGCCCACGGATGCGGACTTGCAGAGACAAGCGCGTATCATCATCTACGAACTAGAGGATGGATGGAATCAGACGGCCGCAGACAACAGTACCTGGTTGGCGGCGTTTAGGCGGCGACATAATAACCAAGGCCGATCGCCCAAGGACGACTCGGGGCAAGACAACTCGCCACAAAGCAATAGCACGGGAACGCGGTCAACATCGCATACTCTGCAGGAAGGGTCAAAGAATGTGCCATCCGGCGAAACGACACTTTTGACTCGCGGCATCGAGCGAATCGAGACTGGAAAGCTCTTCCTCAACGACGCAAACTGTTATCGTCGACTGGCTGGGGAGCTGGGTCGATATGTGAAGTCGGCCATGTCGGCGAATAACCCTAACCAACACATTCCTTCTGACGAAGAGTTGCAGCATCAAGCTAGGTGGATCCTATATGATGAGTGAGTCGTTTTCTTTTTCTTTTCTTTTTTGCCTCCCCTCTATCCAAGGGTTGCTACGATCCTCCTATCCCACTCCTGCTTCTCTCCATCTGCGTTGTCCTTTTGAGTTTACTATTCTAATACAGTCTTAGTGACGATCCCTGGAACCAAACTGCTGCCGACAATGCGGAATGGCTTCAACGATTCAAGCGTGATGTTGGCATCATTAAGCAGGGACCCGGTCTACCCCCTGCAAAGCCATGGTCCGTCAAAGCAGGTGGATCGGGCTTCGCGCCTCCGTATACCTACTTCAAGGCTACTTCAGCTCCGCATTACAACGATTCTGTCGTTCAGGTGCCAGTCGGACCCGCGTTTTACGAGTTTGAGACGTCAACGTCGACGGCAAACCGGTTCATCGAGACAATGGGGACGAGATATCCCAAGCCTGGACGAGTGTTCTGCGCGCGAGAGCTCGAGGAGGGCTTGCGATCGCTGGTGCATTTCGAAGTCAAAAACACGGGGCAATTCCCGGATGACGAAACCCTGCGCCAGAGGGGTAGGGATATCCTCGGGACGCAAGAAACGGCAGCGGATGACCCTATGCTTCTTGAAAAGTTTAAGACGCTGGTTCGAGAGGAGCTCGGTGGAGGGGGTGTCGCAAGGTCGGGGGAGGCCTCTCCGAACTTGATTTTGGCACCGGTTCCGATCCCGATCCCGGCTACGGCTCTGTCTCCGGCTCCAGCCCCTGCTCCAACTGTGGGCCCCGCGTTCGGCCAAGTGGTTCTGGACTTTTCAACGACTACTGCACCGGGACTGATGACGGGAATGGATGTTAGCATGTCGGACGACGACATTAATAATATGCTTGTGCAAGACATGGATTTTGATACCATCTTTGGTCCACAGAGTATGGAGATGGGCGATGACGGATCCTCGCGATGATAGAAAACAGTGGAAGCGATGATAATATTTGATGAATCAAATACCCAGAGGAAGGCAGTCGGGGTTTAGAAGGTCTTTGAATTTTTTTTGCGGCGAACACCAAATCTCTACTTTTATGCTCATGATGAATACTAAATATGTTCGGCTTGTTACTTGCTTGTGAGGTCTTCTTTGCGATGGTTGACTTCGGCGCCCTTTGTTACTACTTCTCCTTACACACCTCGATGGATTCCGCCATCGGGGTATGAAAGTCGTAGCCCTCGAGGATGGGTTGGGTTCTGGGGGGAACATTTTCCCACCATTTATACGCCGCGGAGGGCTAATCTTCTCACGTCAAGTCTGTACAATTCCCTAGTATTAGTAGCACAAGGGATAACCCTCTGGCTTGTCATGAGATGGATGTTATAATCTCCTCTCTTCCTCGATCCTCAACATCTTGAGTCCTGGACGATGATTGATCAAGATCGCGGGATTGGGGGATTGGCAAACTAACTGTCAACAGCTGGCCAGAAAAACATCAAATACTTCGTCGTGCGGGTCGAGTTTTAAGTTCGGTTGTCCTCGCACAAGCTCTCCACTCTGCGCTGCCTGGCGGTCAAATTCCGTCCATGGTACATCAGTGTATTTGGAGCAGCTTTAGCCATTGATTTTTCTCCCCTCTAGATCTCGAGTGAATCGGTCGATTTGGAACCTGCAGGAGATTCGCAACACTTCTATCCCTTCCGCGAATGGGAATCAGAAGTTTCATTGGAGATCAACCCGCGTTGGCGTTTCCAAATTGTTCTTTTCCTTCTGCAGAGCACTGATCAATCCATCAATCGCTCCTCGATTGAATTTTCCCTCCCTCTTCAAATTCTGCCAAGCTCCAAACTTCAATTGGCAAACCGTTCTCGGAAAGCTAGCTAGCTAGCTCATCAGAATACCAATCATAATAATAAAATCACCCAAAATTCACTTGAAAAGAAACCAGAACCACGTCTCAGCCCTCGCGGCGGCAAAAACATGCCTACCTACCTCTGCCACGGCTTCCGCTGGCACCGCCGTAGCATACGCGTCTACATCGTCGTCCAAAACATCGACGACGCCGCCCCAGAATGGATCATAGCCCCGCGGTCATCATCCGCCATCCTCGAATCCTTCTACGCCCTCTTCGACTTCCTCCCTGAGCCGGACCAAACACTCCTCGATCGGTCGTCAGAAAAGGCCACGGCGCTGCGGGAGGAGAAGAAGAAGAAGCGCACGCTGCTCGGGGGAGGAGGAGGATCCAGCAAGAAGGGCAAGGGTGGTGAGCCGACGACGGCGGTGGCGGCGGCGATGGCGGCGGTCTCCGCTGACGGTGCAGACTTCGACGTGCCTTCGCCTTCGGTCCGCGACGAGGAGGACGCCGTGTTGATTCATGATTGGTCGGCAGTGAAGTTGTTGGAGGAGTATGATCCGACGAATTTGGAGGAGGTGAGTAGGCCGTATGCGTTTGTGGCGGATTATGTGGTGAGGGTAGATTTGAACGTTAGTGTTGCGGAGGAGATTGCGAGGTATGAGGAGAGGTTGGGGAAGAGGGGTGGTGCGGGGGATCGGCCTATGGCGGGGACGGTGAGCGATGAGTTTGTCAAGGCGACGAAGAAGGGCGGCAGCGGTGGTGGTGCCTCTGGGGGAGGAGGGTCATCGTCGGCGGGGAAGAAGGCCGGGTGGTTGGAGAAGCTTAGAGATCAACTGCAGAGGAACGAGGATATCCGGTGGTATGTGGTCGTTTGCGGGGATGAGGAGAGGCTTGTGCCGGAGGGGTTGGAGGAGCCGGAGCCGCCGAGGATGAAGGGCGTGTTGGACGAAGACGAGTTTGAGGAGTCGGTGGAGCAGGATCGGGAACCGGAGCGTGAGCGAGAGATGGAGAGCGAGAGGAAAGCGGAGAGGTTTAGGGATGGAGGGCAGACGGATAGGCTACGGGAAAGGGAGGTGCAGCGGGGGGAAGGTGACTGGGACGCGGTACCTGCGCGAAGCCATCAGGGTGCCTCTTCGTCCTCCTCCGGGCGACGCACGCCGGGGGCAGGGTCGCGCGGGCCACCGTCCGGGGCGTCTGGGGGGTCGGAAAAGCCGGCGAAACAAGGTGGTTTGAGGAGGTTATTCGGAAAGAAGCAAGATGGTTTGGGGTAGGGATCGGGCTGGGGTTTGGGGTGGTTTTGGGTCTAAATCCGGGTTGGGGCGCTGATTAAGTACGGCCGTAGAGGATGTCGAGGTCGAAGGGTGTGATGGCTAATGATGATGGTGTGCGATTGGCCGTACACTCTCCTCGGATGCCGTCTTTCTTTACTATTTTAACACTTGCTTGGAGACAGCGTTGGATTACGACACGATATTGATGATAACGATAACTACTCTCTGAAATATATTTGGCAAGAGTCCAGACTTGCAACCCCACATGGACAAATACAGGCACGGGATGTCACGGCACCAAAGAAATACCGATTTTACGCATGGCCGGGTTTGTTCTCGATCTAAAGCTATCATATTCCGGGAGCATTGGATGATCCTTACCAGGCTAGGCAAGCCTGGCTTCTCGATATCAAATCGACGTTGGTGTGGACGAGGCCTTGTCCTTCCTGTCAAGTGCCAAGAGGGAAGGGCGCATAGGGCATAGGACAGTGTTGTAGCAGGGGTCGTAGTGACCCCGCCTGTCATCACCAACTAAAAATCTTGGAAAAGGCAGCAACCCCAACAGCAACCAGTCTCATATTGGCACGCTAGATCATCGTCCAGTTGATGCTTGAAGCTTAATTGGATCGTCGGCACCCATTGCCGGGCAAGGGCGATGCCGAGTCTCGGAGGTGCGGGGGGCACGAAGACCTTCTGTCTCGGACTTCCTTCGCTCCCCATTTGACAATTGATGCGCACCTGACCCCGTCAGCAGTGCAGATTGATAATGCGCATGCGCTCCAACGTCCTGCGCCAAACTTCCCAAGGCTCGGCAAACTGTACAAACGTCCTGCGCGTCCAATTTAGATTCAAATTCAAACTTCGAACGTGAAAAGAGAGTCTTGAAGAACTCACATTCACACATGCAGTTTCCCTTTCGTTGAGCCCAGTCCCCTCGAAACCCCCCCTCCGAAAATGCCACGATACACCTAGCACCGAACTGCCGTTCCACCTCATACAAAAACCGCGAAACTTCCACGCCGGCACGCGACAGCCCGCGTTGTCACCCCAAAATGACCTTAACTACCCCTCCCCGCGAAGAAGACGCCGTCTCCCCCACCTTCGCCCAGACCACCGCCGAATTCACCCTCTCCAGTGACGACGGCTCCGCCTCCGAAGACGATGGCCTCGGCGAACCCGGCTCGGCCTCAGAAGAAGAAACCCGCGCGCTAAAAGGAAAGGGACGCGGGCGCCGCAGGAAGGGGAGAGGGAAGGATGCGAGCTTGGAGGCCGACGACGAGTGGACGCCCGAAGATGACGACGATGAAGACGAGGACGAATATGACGACGATGAGGATGAGGATGAGGAACGGGGGACTTCGGGGATACGGCTGCATCCCAGGAGCGCGAGTGTTAGTACGACGGCTAGCTTTCAGTTGTATACCCATGAGGAGGAGGAGGAGGTCGTGAGGACGTTTGATCGGAAGTTGGTGGTGTTTGTTGCGTTTTTGTACATGTTGAGCTTTATTGATCGATCTAGTAAGTGTTCCTCTCTCTCCGTCTCTCTCTCTTGAGCCATCTTCCCAGAATCATTGCTCTAACATGGAACGACAGACATCGGAAATGCAAAAATTGCCGGCATGCACGAAGACCTCCAAACCGACCCTCCCCGGGAAGACTGGTACGAATGGGCCCTCTCCTCCTTCTACATCACCTACATCATCTTCGAATGGATGTCCCTCCTCTGGAAAGTCTTCCCCGCCCACATCTACGTCTCCGCCCTCGTCCTCTCCTGGGGCGTCATCGCCTCCTTACAAGCCGTCTCCACGTCCTACCCGATGCTCATCGGCCTGCGAGCCCTCCTCGGCATCGGCGAGGCGGGTTTCACGGGCGTGCCGTTCTACCTCTCCTTCTTCTATAAGCGGAGCGAACTGGCGTTTCGCACCGCCATGTTCATCTCCGCCGCACCGCTCGCTAGCTCCTTCGCTTCGAGCCTCGCCTGGCTCATCGTCAAGTTCGGCGAAGCGAGCCCCATCGCCCCGTGGCGCGTGCTCTTCCTCGTCGAAGGCTTTCCCTCCATCATCGTCGCCCTCGCCGCATGGCACATCGTTCCCGATTCGCCCCAAACAGCCCGCTACCTAACCCCACGCCAGAAGAAAGTCGCCCGCCTCCGCCTCCGCCCCGAAAAGGTGGGCCTTTTCGGGGCGGAGGCGGAGGCGGGGGACTTTTTTCTGGGGTGGGGTTAGGTAGCGGGGGGTTTGGGGCGAATCTGGAAAGGTGTGCCAGGCGGCGAGGGGGGCAATGCTGGGGGGAAGGCCTGTGCCGAGGAA
>SJVG01000510.1:0-27589 GCA_034774675.1 Scedosporium minutisporum
GGAGAGGGCTGTATGAGGGAGTGCAGTATCGTTTAGGTTAGGGAAGGGGAAGGAACATGAAAGGGAAGGGGGTGGAGAAGAACGCCTGGAACCAGCGTGCCGGACTCGCTCTCTTCCTTTCTGTCTCTGCCTTGTTGATGCAGGCAGGAATGGGGGGAATGTGGGATGTGCTGCGGGAATGGGGCAAGAGGGTTGATAGACCAATACAAGTCCTGCATCACATCGAACGCTACGAAGCACTGGGTAATAATAGTAAAGGGGCATGGGAGCATAGGAGTCGGCCGGATGTACGATTTTATCTTCGGATTAGGACAGGGATTGGGGACATATGTCCGTGCTATATTATCATCAAGTCATTAACTCGTCGTTGTAGGAGCGGGAATGGCGTTAAGCTTGAAATAGATCAGACAGGCGCTTGGAAGAATATGATACTTGATAAATGGGCGACAAGGAGGCTGTCGAGCACAGAGTGAGAGGACGAGGTACTTGTACAGTCTCAGCAATGACAGGCCAGAGTACGAAGCGACCCATCAAATCAAGTGGCACGAAGCGGGAGCACTGGAGCGATCCAACGTTGATGTGGAGAACGCTACCCATGATCCATGGATGTTGTCCTCCGGAAGACTTGCCCGGAAAGGGAAAGGGTTGCAGGACCTGGGATCGCTACGAAGTACAGCGCAGGTATGTGTGTACACTTCGATGTCTCGAGGAATGGGAATGTGAATTTACAACTGTAGCAGGCATTAGTTGATGGCAGGGATAGGGATACGCACCCATCACTAATTACTATTACATCTCAGAGAAGAATGCCGTTTCTCGAATATTTCGATGTTGCCGTTAATATCGATCTTTATATTGAAGCGTTAGTTTACCTCACTCAGCCCAAGTCTTTCTCTGGTGTATTTCGTGCTCCGTAGTTGTACAAACAAAGGACAGTACTTTATACAAGTATACATGTAGTGTTCTCACAATATCCAGTGCTCCCCATGCTATACAAGACACTACATACTACAAGTATCTATTGATGTACGTACATATTAGTGTACATACATACACTCCTTCGTCCACTTGATGCCTCGATTTTATCTTCTTCCCCCCACACCCACCGGCTCTCTGCATCCCAATGGGCTGGTTCTTGGGATTAATCGTCGATGATTGCGGTGTATTTTAGTACACTTTGTAGTTGGGCGTCCTTCGTACTTCGTATGTGGGCACTGAGAACTCCACTGCGATGCGCACATCGTACACTTCTTCGTCATGGCAGGCTGCTAACCTTTTCGTCAAATTTTCCCATTTTGCTCATGAAGACATGGGCCTGGAAATAAGAATACCTGGGACTCTGGATCAATCGATCACATCTAATCTTATTCTCAACGAAGTACTCTGTGAACTTCTCGCTGCAACTGCCAAAAGAGGCGGACAAGACCCCACTGCGAAGTACTGCAAGTGGACAAGTCTGTTTGGTTCTTCATCAGAAGTACATTTGATCAATCAATACAAACTGCGATCAGCAGCAGAGGTGCAAAGGCAGCTTTGAATTAACCATGCAGGTGACGTGGTCGATTTGATGGCGATCAATATCACGAATACAATAATTGATACTTCATGCTCGACCTTCAATCAGGGGATGCAGTCGAAAGTACAAACATGGCTTTTTGTTGTCCTTGTAGATGGGACCGTTGTACCGCGTGCTGTGGTGGTACGCTGTTGTCAATCAATTGATCAGTGATCTATTCAAGATGACCAGGAACACAGCATGAATCGAATCCAACCCGCGAGGCGAAGTACACTACATATCGTTATCAAGCAAGTAAATTGATGGATATCAATACATCAATGATGGAGTAATTGTGCTGGGGACAAGGCCGAGAAAAATGATACCATCAAGAAAAAATATCAATTGATGCTGGGTCTTCCATCACTCTTGTATCCACTGGGAAGTGAACCCATTCCCCAGCGGTCAACGTCGCTACCGGGGAACGAGGGAGCAGGAACCGGATAGGCGGGAAGCGTGGGCCTGGACAAGACCTGTGTGCTTCATAGGCTGCCGGGAAGGGCCCTGAAACAAAAGAGAAGGGGAGAAAGGGAAGGAAAAGACCTTGGGAGAGGGTACTTCGTACTTCACGACTCATTCTCGGCAGGCTAAGCCAAGGACCCAAACTGTCGGATCCCCGACCAAATCCTGGACCATCCCGCTCCTCGACCCCCTCTCGATCAACCGGGCGAGGACCGAGCCATTTCGCTTGAAATAGCACTCGAGCCCTATTTTAGCCCTAGGAATCCTATCTTAGAGTCCACCACTCGATGACGATGTGGGATTATGATAATCCCTATTCGACACTAGTTTGCACTTGGAAGCACATAACCCAAGCCATCGGTCGATCCGTTGATGTTTTTTTACATTACGTACTTCTTTCCCCTCCACGACTCGTGGCTATCACTAGGTTGGGGGCAATGGATTTATTATTCCTTCGCTCTCGCCTCCTAGATGTACACCATGTACTTCTTCCTCGGTTGGATGCAGGCATGGGCAAGATCAAAGTGCAATTCGTGGAGAGGACCTGAGCACACGGTACGCTGGCTACGCGAATCCGAAGGATGACCAGCCCAACGGCGGTGATAAAATAGACACTAGTCTGCCTGCTCAGCAGCGAAGTATTCGTGACCAGCAGCACACGGCGAAGTATACAGGAGGATAGTGTAATATACTTCGTAGTCTTGGCTCCAGTCCCCTCCGAGCTGAGCCCTCTGTTCTGCTGCCGTCTTTGTCATTCCTGACAAGTTCCAGAACTGCATCCGAGAGATCTCAAAAGCCGGCCCGGACTGGGATTAGTTTCCCATCGGCTTGGCCATACATCTCTCGTCGCCCTCACATCGTTGCCTGTTCGAGTGCGTCGTACATGTACATCGTACCCGGTGTAGCAGAATAAATGTTGTGCTTTTCTTCCCTGCAAGCACTAGGCCTCAATAGCCCGTGTGACTATTTGGTAGGTGTACAGCGTCCATCCAGATCACGACAATGGACCCAGCCGTTCGGGTCACCAATAGCGGAACGACCCTAGCACCAACCCAAGTGCATCATCCCTCGCCCTCCTCTCCCCCCCCTCCGTCGGGTCCTCCTGTTTATTGGACAGGCTGGGACTCAAAAATTTCCAACCCCTCCTCGACGCCTTTTTGTCTAAGCGAAGGTTTTGCCCCAACGGGCGCCAACGTCGCATGGAAATGCGTCAGTAAGATTATATGGTGGAGTATCGTACATGTATGCCCACTACGAAGTATGTGTTCTTGCAAGAAACGAAGCCATCCCCCCTCTTTCGTTGCCCGACCCGACCAATGATGTTTTTTGTTTGCGTTGTGCAAATTGATGAGCACGTTCATCCAGAGACACCCCCCCCAAAAGTCCCCTTGTTATTACGTTACCGTTGTCGGGGATGCGGACGTGCTTTTCCGAGGATATTTCTCCGATTTATTTATGGGTAAAGCCAGGCCCCGTTCGAAGTGTGGGTAAGATGGGGGGACGGGATGGACTGTTCCACTTCGCAGGTCCTCGGAAGAAATGATGGGAACATTCTAGGTTTGCGGGAGAAGGGATAGAACTCATAAAACTTGATTTTTCCCCTCCTGAGAGAATTAAAAAGAACGATAGAAGTATGCAGTAGGAATTAAAACAGTTGAGGAGATTCGAGGCAGTCCAAAAGTGTGGTACATGTACTAAGGTACTTTGTACGTCTTTCTTTTGGAAAGCCCAGATTTCGTTAACGGTTGCATCTTCGAATATGTTGCAGCGAGTCGTCTGCAAAGGAGAGCTAGATTGCGCAAGAAAAAGACCGAGTATTGTCAAGAACCCTGTCACCGGGTTCTATTCGTGTCATTTCACATTTGCGATGGAAACCCTAAAGTTTCAAAACGATCAATGTACTTCGTACGTCGGGAGTGAATATCAACTAGCCTAGACCCCTGTCAATGCTTGTCCAGACTCTTGGGATTGGGATCTTTCTTTTTTTCCGCCTCCTTTTAGTTCACAGGATTACCGAAGTTCCTGCCAACAAACAGGAGTTGATCAATATTTAGGTGCACACCCCCCTTTGTGTCGATTTACTTCGTAGGGAATCTTTGATGTACGAAGTAGCAAGGCTTTGGGTACCTGCCAGGACACACCCAACTGACCGGTTCCAAACACTACACGGTGACTGGCGATGCGACGGATGGGAAACTCTTTGTGTCCGAGTTGGATCTCTGGCCCGTCCCGTGCCGACATTTACTTGACAACTGGCGAAAATAAGAACCCAGAGTCGGCTGGTCGAAACCAACGCCCGAAAAAGTTTACTCGGTAGACAAGATGAGAAGTGAACTTTGCTAACCGACATGGCCTGGCCTATTGAAAAACTAGCATGAGGCGGGCGGTTCGCGACCCTCCCCCCTTATATTCCAACTTTCGAGGCACACCAAAAACTACGCAGAGGAATGCATGAACTGAACGCCATCCGGTGGGCGGAGAGGGAGAGGGAGGTGAGTGGTTGGAGACCCAGCGAGATGAAATCAAGGCCTGTATTGGCTCATTGTTCTCGCTCGGCTCCGTCAATGTAACCCTCCCACTGCAGAAACCATAGTCCTCCCAGACCAACATGAACTCTTCCACCCTTCCACTATGTACGCGGTGTGTGGGCTGGGTGGACACAGAAGAAAATGAAAACACCATCAATAAATGCGAATCTCTGGAAAACAAAAGATCCTTCGGAGATGTTACGACGTCGGTGTCTGTGGTCGCATACTACTTCTTTTGTCGTTTCGACAAACCGCCCCTCCTCATTCACTATACGTGACATACATGATGCTTGACCGCGTCGCGAAATGACTGGAACGATGTGGCAGCCGGGTGGCTGGATTGGAAGGCTGTAAGTGGCCTAAAGAGAGAAACGATAGAAGTGATGAGGGACCAGAGAAAAATTCGGTACCACCGGCGTCGAGCCGAAGGGAGCTGAAAATCCCAATTGTTTATTCTATTTGTTGGAAAAATTTGCTTCGAGGGACTGGCGTTGGGTCCCCAGGGAAATCATCGTCCCGTCTACGCCACATCCCTACTGCCAGTCTGTTGGTTCTTGATCCTTCAGCATCCAGAGTGTCGGGTTCCCGCCCATCGCACCGGTTGGTGAAGAAAACGATTGGAGACTTTGCCCACGTCCGAGGCCTTGGGTCAAGCCCAGAGCCACTCGGGAAATCCGGGGCGTTGTTTGTCGAATGGGAGGAGAGATCAGTGGGCTCAACGTCGCTCCCCTTTTGTTATGCAAGGTGAGGTTCGGTTGGAGAGGAACCGGTGTGATGGTTCTCTGCCCCCGTCACACTTTTTGGCGGTGTGTCTGCCAGCCGGGGTATTTCTTTCTTCTACCGCACAACTTCAACGACACAAGGCGATTTTCAAATGAAAAATAGAAATAAAATAAGAAATAAAATTGGGGGCTTGAGTAGGGGTCATGAGAGAAGTTAAGTTTGGATTATGCAGAACAAAGGCGTACTACATTTGACGTTTCGAAAACTGGGGTCCGTGGAAAGTTTATCTCAGATCTCGGATTGTTTAATGTTCTCAACCTATGATCAGAACTGCACATTAATAGATAGAATTTTACCATCGTAGCTGTCGGGAAAGTGGAGGCCCTCGCCACGTTTCTAAACTCGTTTCTAAACTTCGACACACGAGTTTACTCATTACTTGCAGATGAGCGGAATCTTTAAATCTTCAATATCATCGAGGCTTATTGAATTTAGGAGTTCTCCGATACGACAACTACTCGTGCTAGCTCGTAACTCTAAGTCTCTAACCCGATTTATGATCATTACGAGAGAATCGGGCTCGGCTTCGGATAACGTTTGCCGCGCGTTCGTGAGTTGCAAGTTACGGAACCGTGACGCGTGCTATACTACCACGTGACTTCGTTGACGTCTCGTATCCTCCCAGACATCGTGCTTCGGATGAACTTGGACTTCTCGACGTCTTCGAGCTCTATATAGATTGCTGCTTTCATGTCAGCGTCCCCCGCCTTCTCAACTGCTTCCCGAAGGGCTGGAAAGATGGTGTGGGCGGAACATTGGCGTTGTCAACTGCTCAACAAATAGGGGTGAGGCTGTCCGAGCGAAGATCTATATATTATGGAGAAATTATAGCAGCCGCCACAACTTCTGAACCGGGTTCCATACGAAGTAAGTCGCCAGCAGTACGAAGTACTCCTGCTCCGGTTTACGAAGTAAACGACAAGTCAAAGGGTTCCGAGAGAGTGGAAGTCATGAACGTGGCTACTCACTTCCAAGCAAAGTGTAGATCGACGTCTCACGTAATGACTCTAACTTAGTTCGGCATAGGGATGACAAGCTGCCCCCGGTTTATTGGAGCGGAGGAAGTTAGAGCACGAGATAGTGGCACATTTCAGCTCTCTCACCGTGGTCTTCGCGTGCTTGGCTTTTTTTCCCCAGACTTTAACCTCGACGCTACTCCACCATTTCCGCTACTTCATGTGCGCGGTTGGAATCGCTGTGTGCTCATGTACAATAGACAACGCTAGATAACATCCTATTAGCGAACTACTAATTCGGTAGAGGGCAGGATGTCCGGCGTTGGAAATCCCGGAACTCTGTACACCTTCCGGTGAGGGGGAGGGAGGGAAGACTTTTTTTTCAGTCTCCAACTAAGTTTAATCGAGACGAACAAGATGGGAAACCATGTCACCGGACCCCTTACCCTGTTGCCTTACCCCGGTCTACGTTCATTTCAAGTTTTTTTTTCCTCTTTTCCTCCTTGAAGATTGAGATGAGCATGCCGCACGGTTACGGCGCGATAGTTTTCTTCTTTCTACGTGTGTTCCCGATGGTTTAATACACTCGGTTTAATACACTCCCAATGCCGTTCTACCTTTCTTCCTTGTTTGCACCCACGCGCCTCCGGTGCCCTCTAACGAATTCCCTTTTCTCCCCTTCATGGGCCGGGGAATGATATCAATACGCCATGGCGATCGGCGACACCGGCATCTCCATCCAGGACCCTCCCCTCAACACCGGAAATCTCGTGCTCATCGTCGTCTTCCTCAGCATCGCGCTGTACAACTTCATCGAGCTCAATTTCATCATCTACGCGACCTTCAAGAAGCGCCGCGGCCTGTACTTTTGGAGCTTCCTCGTCGCCACCTGGGGCATCGCTCCGTATGTCATCGGGTTCCTCCTCAAGGCCCTGCAGTACAATAGTCGCAGCTGGCTCTACGTTACCCTGATTGTCATAGGCTGGGTCCCGCTGGTTACGGGACAATCCGTCGTTCTCTACTCGCGGCTTCACCTTGTCGTCTATGATAGGAAGGTGCTGCGCGCCGTGCGGTACATGATTATCTTTAATGCCATCATTTGCCACGTCCCTATCATTGTAATGGTGTACGGCGCCAATTCGTCCAACCCGGGCCCCTTTATCGGGCCTTATTCCATCTACGAAAAGATCCAGGTCTCCATCTTCTTCATCCAGGAGGTCATCATCTCCGGCTTATACATCGTGGAGACAGCCAAGCTCATGCGCGCCCAGAGGGAAATCCGAAGCAACAGCAGCAGGCGAAACCTCATGACCCACCTCATCATCGTCAACGTCGTCGTCGTCGTGCTGGACATAACACTCCTAGGACTCGAGTACTCCGGTCGATATAGTGTGCAGACGGCGTACAAGGCACTTGTTTACAGCGTCAAGCTAAAGGTGGAGTTCAGCATCCTCAACAAGCTCGTCGACATGATGCACGGTTCCACCGGCGGCAGCTCGTGTGATCGGACGCTTAGCGGCGGTGACGGGTTCCATCTGGAACTGGGCGATCGGCCTGCGGGACCTCCCGGAATCGGATACGTATCCTACGTTAGCGCCGACCCGAACGGGAGCGCCGAGCCCACGGGAAACTCGGTAGTGATGACGAGGGCGGTTATGGTGTCGAGAGATGGAGATAGTGCGCTCTCAGATTACGACATCGTCGAGGCCAGAGAGAGGGAGAACTTTCATATTCCTGCATGCTCTAGGGACTCTGGTATTGCGACTGCTCATCTTAGAAGACACATTGATGGAATACGGCCATCGTCTGAGCCGGAGGAACACTTCGCTAGGCCATCTCCCTGACACTATGGACCCCTTCTAGTATTTGGACAACAACCGCCCAGCAGTTTGCGATGGACTCGACCGATATACACATATACACTAGAAACATTGCCGGCGAAGCAACCCCGAAACAGAAGGAAGCAATAACATCGAGAGAGTGGAGAGGGCAACAACGACCCCTCTCAACACAACTCTCATACAAACGCCGTTAAACGGTGGCTCAATTTCGCCTCTATGGCCCTTCACCTCGAGAAGGGCTACCCAAGTAAAGCAGACTCACCGTCCTCTCCAACCGAACTCGAGAGTTTCCTACCCCGCCGAGTCGCTGTGTGTGGGGGGAAAAGAATTATACCCGGCGGATCGAAGAGGGACTATGCTTCCGACGTGAGCGAGTTACATTCTATGGTCTTGACGAGGCAAGGCCGAACTGTACGTTGCTGTCGAAGAACCCTAGATGGAACTGTCGTGCAACGCACATCACGAACATCGCGCCATGCCTTTCTACCATGCGGCCCCCGAGCTCAAAGCTCAGTGACCTAGTCACGAAAATGAACTGAGCGACGGCGAGCTGCCTTCAGAGGGATGGCGAATAGGTCAAGGAAGAGGAGGAAAAAGGATGATTGCTTTCAGGACGCCTGCAGCGAACATTATGGACCCGGGTTGGGAGAGGATCAAACAACACATCCAGGCACTAGTGGTTTAGTGGTAAAATTGGTCGTTGCCATCTCACAGTTTCGACTAGCCCCCGGTTCGATTCCGGGCTAGTGCAGAGATTCTTCAGTTTTATTTTTTTTGTTTCTTTCTTTGGCCCTTTGTGCGCACATAGGGTAGGTAGTCAA
This sequence comes from Scedosporium minutisporum, assembly GCA_034774675.1. Taxonomy (NCBI): domain Eukaryota; kingdom Fungi; phylum Ascomycota; class Sordariomycetes; order Microascales; family Microascaceae; genus Scedosporium; species Scedosporium minutisporum. The sequence goes on from SJVG01000510.1 coordinate 8,947, forward strand.
GTGGGACGGGACGGGTTGTCCGCGATCCCCACTTTGGGTGGATGCGCCAAGTTGGGTGCGCTCTGGTTCCGGGGACGAGAGTTTAGGACGACTTTTGGACTGTTCGGACTCCCAAGCTTCTTGAGCGAAGAGCCTTGCTGAACTTCTCTTCTAAGTATATATAGATCTCTATGAAATTTAAATTTAATGACCTAATTTTTAATGAAATAAGATGTCGTAAGTCCTTATCGTTGATATGGAAGAGAAGCATAGAATATCTCATTTTAGTTGAGGGATTGTTTCACTTCATTATCATCTGCTAATGAAGGTGTAGGTACAGGGTTGGTTCCCTTCAGAAGGTGCTGAGATGGGGACTATCGAGGGGTTGTTCAGACAAGGTAAAAAGAGCCGATCAGTTGGTCAATGTGGAAACGGATGAGTGGGACGGACGAACTGAGAGGAACTATTCTGACCTAACGCAGTCGACGACAGGAGCTGAGGATGAGATCTAACGTGGCTACATAATTTGTTAAGAAAGGGCAAATGTTACTCTATAAGATATATCAATTACATCGAAGTTTTCTGGCGATAATGATTGCCGTGCGTTCCTGGGTATCCGGAGCGCAATCCGGCAAACAACCGGGCTAGATGGCCCTTATGCCCGGTAGCCCAACCGCCGAATACTAGTTGATATGCAGTGCCCGGACCGTGAGGTGGTAGGAGAGGTTGTGATAGGAGCAAGCCAAGACTTCTGCTATCCCAGGGCTTACGAGGCATCTGTTTTATAATAGGCTCCACCAGAGATTCGCCAGCAAGTTATGCCCAAATTAAAACCAGCTATCTCTCACGTCGAGTGGCCTCTTACACGAAGCCAGGACAAGGTTGAGCATGGGTATTGATACAACATTCAAGAGTGACAATCCTTACTCGGGTCAACTGCAACAAGATTGCACACTTTCGGACGAGGTGACATATAAACGAAGCCAAAATTGAATCTTATACAACGCTAGCATTCCTCTCACGAAGTGTGATATCGAGGCCCTGGCAAAACCGTGTACTGATCCGACACGAAGCTCAGAACTTCCCGTTGCCGGTGCTGTTCAGGATCTACAAAGACTTTGAGCCCCATTACCGACCTTCCTAGATCGAAAACCCGGAAAATTGCGTAAATCCCATCCTGTCTGGCATCCCCAGAGGGGCCGTTGGTCATATTTTGCATCTATAAGCAACGTTAGCAATCAATCCCATCATCGCCATGAAATCCAGTGTATGTGGCACTCACCCTAGCATGTTGACCCCCACTAAAGTAGAAAGGAGTAGTACACGGCCCTGTGCTTGTCTTCACCTCTATGTAGTACGTCGGCGATTTCCCTGCCCAGTGAGTGCTGGATAGATAGCCTTTTTGGATCAATAGTGAAGTAAAAGTTCCGGACTCATCGCCATAGACGATATCCGACGTCTCGGCTTCTGTGAAATCGGGCAGGTCCGCATACTCCGGATGCACTTTCACGTGGTGCCGGATCCTACTCTTCCAATTTCCACGGCCGAGCGAAGGCAAACCTGGCTCTAGGTTGGATAAGAGCTCGAATACCTGTTTCTATGGATTAGGCCCCTGGTGATCGTCTTCGGATTTCAATTTTACTTACGAAAAGCTCTCCTGCTGCACCCGTTTTAACGCGACGCTCCCAATCAGATGTGTAGCACACGGTGCTAGCCACGTCTGAGCCAACAGAGAGGTTTTGCAGTGCACTAGACAACTCGTCCGGAGGGTTGAGATCCGGAAATGTTGCGCATCGGGCGGCGCTTACTACCCTGGTGAGAAGATCTCGGTATCCGAAATCGCGGACAGCGCTGCTTATACGTGATTGTATAAAATAGGATGGCGTCCCACAGCCGTTGTTCCCGCCGAACTCGTCAGAGTCGTCATCGCGGTTGGTTAGGGGAGTAGGGGCTCCCGAATCGTTGCCCGACGATGAAATGGTCTGCGGTGTCCATATAGATTCGATCGTCGAACCCGTCAATGGTATGTTTTGTGGTGTGCGGCTTGGTCGTGTGGGGGTGACTGGCAGGGATTCCGTCACTGGGGTTGAAGGAGTAGCGGGCTCTTCGATTACTTCAGGTATATCAACCCCAGGAACTCCTTCCCTTGTCAAGATAGATGGCAAGCTTGAAACACGGCAGTTCAGAATGGTATTGAGCAGGTTGAGAGCTGCTTCCTCGTCGGGAATCCCAGATAGCTGAGCCGATGGCCGATACATGAGCCAGGATAGTAGACGGCGCGGTAGGGATGTTCGGAAGCAAACGTCTTGGTCGATGTCATTCCGTGGCACGTATACAGTGAGTTGTCCATTCGTTTCCTCGAAGTGCAAATCGCTACTGCCGAGCTCATGGTCAAAGGTTTCCCCGTACAATTCCAATGTGAGAGTCGAGGAGACGCCCTCAGACTCCACGGTGGCGATTGTGCGAAGCACGTCGTACAAAGCTTGCGGATCGGCTTCATACTTGGGGCTGTTATACTTGTTCGCTAGCCTAAAGGGAAAACGGTCAGAATAAAGTCCCATGGTTAATCGTCGAGGGGCATACCGAAGCAGTCCGTAGGCCTTTTGTTTCAAATCACGGTCGCTATCACCTATTGGAGTTGCGGTGTCCCCCATTAACCGGGTCGACTCCTTGACTCTCTGTGACAGGTATCTTGACTCCAATCTCGCCCAGAGAATGAAAGGCCTTAGGCGGCACACCTCCTGCAATGAGAATGCGAGATAGTTCGCTTTCTCCTTAAATACGCTCAGGGGATCTTCTCTATCCACAATGAAAAATGCTGATTGAGCTGACATGAGTGTACAGTTGCCGTTGGGAGCCGTGACGGGAAACACATTGGCCTTAAGCATGCGTTTAGGCTTTGGAGGGTTCTCTTCGCGACCCAGAAGAGAATTAAACGCCTTGAGGAGTTCTTTCACCCTCTCCACGGACGGGCTCTTGTTGCTTATATCCAATAGAGAATTGTGAACCATCGATAAGTCCACGGCCTTGACGCCGAGTGTGGCCGTGAAAAATTCCTGCAGGTCTTCGTAATGGGAGTTAATAGAAACTTTCCCCTCGATATCGGTCATGGTTGACCAGATGCACTCGCTCGGAGGATGCCATGTGACCGAACCCTTTCGCTTGACGCAAATCAGCTCCTTTTTTTCAAAGGTAGCCCTGAGATTTATGTTAGTATGTGACAGGAACCTCCTGTGGCCCGAGGAGCTTTCGAGATGGGACAGCACACTTACCTGACTTCGTCAGCAATCGAATCATCTTCAATAATAAACTTGTGCAACAGCCGGTACAAGTCAATGATAACTTGGGTATCGGCGGGGTGTTCTTTCTTCTTCCTCCATCGTAGCTCCTTTATCAGATGGCCATGCCGAATGTTCTCCATTGCGACGGTCTTCTGGAAAAAGTGACCAAGTTCGTCAATGTCCACTGCTGAGCCTTGAAATTCTTTTTCATACAACGCCTTAAGTGGCTTGCGGCTCATCATGTAGTCGGGTCCATCCCAGATGCAGTCATAGGCATCTATCCATTCAGACTGGGTGTCCCCATCATCGTAATACGGGGCCCAAATACGATAGCCGTCATCATAAAATAACCTCCTAATAGAGACATTAGCCGGCGTATGGAACAACAGGCCTGAGAGCTTCAGGTCAACTTACTCGACCTGAGACCGAGCAGACGAAGGGTCTTCTGAAGCAACGCAAGCAGCCTCTATGTATTGATATAGGGAGGCTGCTCGAAGTGATATCTGCTGGGTGGGGGTTTCGCCTGATGAATATTTGAGTATATTAATGAGATTCAGTCGGAAGTTCAAGTCATCTCGGAATCCGACGCCAAGGTCTGTCGTCAGGAATCCCCAGCTCACAAGAAGCTCCGCATCATCGATCTCATCAGCCAAATCTGGGAGCGATAGAAATTCGGCTTTATCCGTACCGGTGAACCTTTTGCAAACATGGCGGAGCTCTTGAAGAGGCAAATATGCTTGACACAGAGGAAGCTCATCTTCATCGAGGCAGGGTACATCAGTATCGCGAAGGATATCCAGGGCGTCTTCGTTTGATTTCACTAAATCTCCCTCTATCGGCCAAACATGTTTCAGATAACCGAGTAACATGCCCAGGCGGTGCTTCACGATATATTGGTATTCCTCCGAGAGAGAATTCGAGCTGCTGTCATAGAGCCTGACATGGCGCCTGATGCCGAGAACATCATACAGCCATTTAGTCCAGGACAACCTTCCACCGGAGGGCTTTTTTGGGGGATCGTCTACATAGGCGGAATTGAGAAAGGAAACCCCGGCCGAGGCAGCCCCAGCAATGCCTAGTAGCTGATACGCCCCGTAAGGCTGGTTGTCTTGTTTGTAAACGATGGACCGGCTGGGAATCACCATGGTTCCCGCCGAGTCGAAAACTGCAAGTACGTCCTTCTCAGCTTGAGTCAGCTTCGCAGTGGGTGTATCGGTAAGATATAGGAATCTTAGGTGCTCCTTCGACATTGCGAGATCTATGGTACCCTTTTTGCGGCGATATTTGTCGAAAATTAGCCCGCGCACGACTTGAACGGGGGCAGTCAGCACGCCTAGATAGTCAAAAAGGCATTTCCTATCGTCAGGCTTCTTCGCATCTGGATGGACCAGTTGCAAACCTAAATCTCGTGGGATTGGTATGCCATCGATATCGGCCCACATGACTTGATCAATTGCCGCGGCCCAGGATCCGTTGGTGAGTGGAATCAGGCCAAGTTCTCGGGTGGCGGCTCTGCTGCGTTTCGCCAGTTCTTCGTTTTCGAGAGTCCACGGTATGCTGAGTAGTCGTGAGACTCTTCCGTGCCATGCATTGGTCATAGAAGAATTTTTAATTCGCGAATCGGAGCGGGCTAGATCGCGTCTTGCTAACCCAACAATCTCGAGCCTCTTTATGGTTAATAACCCAAATTCCTGGAGAACTTGGATATCGTCAAGTTGGTACTTATCCGATAAGTACAGCTCGGGGGATAAATCCCGGAGCAGCGGAGCCCCGAGTTGGTCATTGTGAACTGGTAGACGACGTCTCAGCTTTGAAATCGGGCGCAACTCGCCGCGATTACGAGTTCGCAGAACTGGCTCGTCCTCAAGAAGGTCTTTGATATTATAAACGAGAGAAGCCCAAACACGGTCCCAGTGATGTGACCCCTGTGTTGGGAGGTACCTCATCCAGGTATACTGGAGATCCGGGTGTGTGCAAAACTCCAGCACGGCCTTGATGAACGCCTTGGCGATGTTGTCGACCAAGCCGCGATTCCTGGGAGAATCCGCTACGACATCCTCGCGGTTCGCCTGCGTGACAAAATCTGCCTGGATGAGAAACTGCAGAGGATCGTCAATCCCGGGTCTGCGTGTTGAGTGTGAGAGAGAAAGTCAGGAATGAATACACTTACATTAAATCCCACCTGGCGCATTGGTAAGAATGCGAATACCTTCTGAGGTTCGATGATCGGTTCGGAGGCAGCTGTAAGCGGGAAGGCTAGAACGATCTCCGAGGTCGCGTAAGATTTCCTCGCTTCCTCCACGGCCGTCAACGTTCTGTTCTCACTCTTCGCCAAGTTTGTCGCCTTGTACCTCGTTACGTGATATATTTGCTTCTTGGGAAGGGCCCCTGGGCTCGCCAGTGGATCCGATGTCTCCAGGATCTCACGGTTAGCTATTGAGTCGGTTTTCTGCACGAACTTCACGGACCATTCCTCGTCCTCTTCCTCATCATAGAAGGAAACACTGATGTTCCGGATATTTCTCAAGAATAAAAGGAGAGGAGCATCGAGTTCGCGGAATTGCCTCCGAATCGACTCCCGGTTGTGTGCGAGTTCGGCTGCATCTTCATACTCGTGAAGAAACAAGGTGATTCTGGTCAGTGGTCGGGGCAGCGTGACGACCGGATTTTGCCAGAGAGGATTCACCATGCCCATTCCGGAGTCATTCATTCGATGGATGAAATTAAAGGAGAAAGAACCAGATTGAATATGCACTTTCCATGCTGCCATGAATACTGACTTGAACCCAATCCCCTTCTCACCAATATACGCCTGCGATCCGGTCTTGGTGCTGTTGCCTATGTCGCAAATGGCCCTTATGTTCCGCTCATTGAAGCCGTCCTCGTTACAATCTACCACGATCCTGTCGTGATAGACCTTGAATGAAATGAAGGGGGGGTTCCCAGCCCGTAAGGCGGCGCTGTACTGGTTGTCATCGGCGTTTTGCAGCAGTTCGAAAACGAAGCGAGCGTTACTGGTGTACAGGTTTTTTGCGAGTCTATAACACTTGTTAGCATTTATTCGCAAGCCCCCAAGAACTGGGCAGCACTTTACGCACGTCAGCACGGAAGCGCCGATTCGCCGGTCTTTGGCGAGCAGAGCTTCCTCTACCTCACGCCGCACTTCCGGAGACATTGTACCCAGACTGCTCTCCCGAACGTATCCAGCGTCCTTAACAATCTGGTCTACTAGCTCCCGGGCCTGAGCCGGCGTGTATGATGGGCTGGCCATATTTTCTGACGAAATGTACCACTAGTAGTGGTTAAACGATAACTAACATTGGTACGCTCAGGTGCTGAAGTGAAAATCGGTGAGCCGACTAAGATACTAGTTGGGTAAATTCGTGGAAATATATATACGTTTAAGCGCCGTCCTTTGCATCATCTAACATCTTGACCCCTTCCCGACCCCTTCTTCGGAAGTCTGGCGAAAGGAGGGGCCGAGTCGCGGGGCTGTGTCTCGGTGCGGTTGGTGATTTAAGCATGAAGTATCGGCAGCAGTGAACTATGTGTGGAGTGACAACGGTCGCAAAACGCCAACAGCAGACCGAAACCGAATGCATGACGGCGTTCAAATATCGTCTCGGAGAGAAGCTGTCCTGTCCAATTGATGATGAGCCACCCACTAGCCAAGATGAAATCTCCCAAAAATAGAAGTACGACGAGGCCTACCAAGTAGGCCGTTGTTGTGCCAGGGTATTCTAAGGCTGCCGATGAATCCGTCCAACACCAAGCCGTGTGAACAGGTTGGAGCCACTACTTCATTATTTCCCTCAGTTCCCTTTTTTCAAGCGTCATCCGTTTTTGAGATCCGACAATGCTGCAGCCCTTCTCGGTTGCAGAGGTGCTCAAGGAGGAACCGCACATCCCACTGACAATTCTGTACTCATCACTCGTAAGTCATTTCAGGTACGGCCCTGGCTGCAATGAGACCGTCGCCACGGCTCCTTCGTGGCTAGTACTAGGCCATGGAGAAGCAGGGTGTAAAGCATCTTTTGCCATGAAATACAGACGATACTGGGGAGGGTTGTTCATTTTTACTTTGTCGTCTAATATGGAAGGTTTGAACTTGTCGCGGTGTGGAGGATCGGTCAAAATGGGGACACTTGACAGCAACTGTCAACCCGTCATTAAAAAATATTGCGGGTCTTGAGGAATTAACGGGATTACCCGTCCAATGTCCATTATACGATGTAGTCGCGTCTTGCACCGCGTCGGACAAACACCGTCTTTTTGCCCCTACAATTGTACCCGTCGAGTCGTTAATATCTCCACCACCGCTGTCTCTCTTGATATTTACCCCCAACCAGACTGCCATAATACCCTCTTCTCCAATTCCTCCGTATACCTCGAGCTTCTTCCTCCAGCACTTAATCTCAAGAGTGTCGCTTCTGCTTTTTTCATTCATTCTCATTGATCGTGTACTGACGCGCTGGAGTCCATTAAACTCCCTGCATTTCCCTATTTCCCTCGACGTCCTTGATAGACCACACCGCGTTCACAGCCTTTGACGAAGCCTCATTACACCATATTCGCGAGCGGATTTCTGTCGAGAACGAATAAACAATCAAGGTTGCTTCAAACTTCCACCCCTTAATAGACGAGAAAAACGACCACCTCGAACACCAACACCACCCATGACCCCACCGAATCCTCTCGCCCACGACGCGTCTTTGACCTAGTGAGCCATGTATCTCCCGCGCTCTCTCATCTCCAAACTCTACACCCACCTCCAGAGAACCCGCCACCCGCTCTCACCGCCCGTCCTCATCCTCGTGGCCCTCGAACCCGACGCCCTCTGCGCCTGCCGTATCCTCACGCGCCTTCTCAAACATGACTACATCCAGCACAAAATCCAGCCCATTGCCGGCTACTCCGACCTCGAGCGCGCCGGTGAGAGGCTAGTCCAACCCATGATGGAATATCGAGGCGGTAGCGGCGGCGTGGTCGTGTGTCTAGGCGTTGGCGGCATGACTGATCTCGCGAGTCTTTTGGGTCTTGAGCAGGAGGATGGCGTGTTTAGTGGTGTTGAGGTCTGGCTTCTTGATGCTCACAGGCCGTGGAATTTGGCCAATGTGTTCGGAGGATTCCCGATTGACCCTACTACCGCCGATGGGGAAGTAGAGTCGAGGTTTCCTAGCGGCGCGGAGGGAGGAAGGATAGAGAAGGCGTATAAGCCGGGAAAAGGAGGGATAATAGTTTTTGACGATGGGGATATTGAGGATGATTTGCAGGTGGAGAAGGACGCGTATTTGACGCTTTTGGATATGCCCGATGTGGCGGATGACGATGGGGACGACTTGGGCGAGACTGATGAGGAGAGTGAGGCGGAGGAGGAGGAAGAGGAACAGGACGAATTGGTGCGCGTGGGGCGAAAAAGGAAAAGTTGGTCAGATCGCGAGGAGGATGAGTTTAGTGATGAGGAGGATAGGCCTGCGCAGAGGCGGAGAAGTAACTCGGTATGTTATCACGACAAGCCTGGAGTTCTTGTGAGACCTTCTTACTAACCATTGGTTCTAGTCGAGCTCCATACCAGAATCACCGCGTCGACCACAGGGCAGGGGCCTAATATCTATCCGGGAGCAAAGTGCAGTAGCGTCGAGTTCGGCCGATGCCAGCAGCGAACCCCCGTCAAGGACGAAACAGCCGTCAGCGAGAGCTCTGAGGCGGAAATTCCTCCGTCTAAGAGATGAAAAAGAGACCGTTATCCAAAAATACTACAGGATGGGCACGTCATTCTCCGAACCCATATCATCAATGATGTACTCCCTCGCGTCCGAGCTCGGCCGCGAAGACAACGACCTCCTCTGGTTCGCCATCGTCGGCGTCACCTCGATGGAACTCTATGGCCGCTCCTCAGCCGGCATTGCCGTACCCGTCCGCGGCAACGAACGCAACCGAGCCGCCGGCTGGCTCGGCATCCGCGGCGCGCGAATCCGCCAACTCCTCCGCGACGAAGTCCGCCGTCTCAATCCGCCCGACGTCACCAACGGCCGCGTATCCCCCGAAAACTCGGGCATCATCCCGACGACGGCTAGCAGCCCTGAGGACACGAGCATCCGGCTGTCGCCCGAGCCGAAGTTCCTCCTCATCCGCCACTGGTCGCTCTACGATAGCATGCTGCACTCGCCGTACCTGTTCTCGCGTCTAAAGACCTGGAGCGATACGGGGCTCAAGCGCCTGCATAAGCTCCTTGCCAAGATGGGTGTTAGTCTTGTACAGTGCAAGCAGAGTTATACGCATATGGACATGATGCTTAAGCGCGAGCTGCGCGCCAAGTTGCTCAAGTACGCGTCCCTGTATAACCTTGATGACATGGTGCCGTCGGTGGAGACGGACGGGAAGGATCGTGGGGGCGCGAAGGATGGTTGGGGGTTCGTGAGGAGTTGGGGCTGGCGCGCGACGTTGTCAGCGCAGGATGTTGGTGTCGTCATCGGTGCCCTGCTAGAAGTTGGAAAACACGGTGGAGATGGCAGTCATACTGCTCCGGCGGGGGGTTCCTCGTCACAAATTGTGGAGGAGAGCGCTGCTGACGCGCTGGCTGCGAGGAGTGAGGAATGGGTTTCTCGGTTCTGGGAAGCTTACGATGCGTTGGACGAGTAAGTTTCTTGTTGTCCCTGGCCTACGAGCGATTTTTTTTTTCTTTTTTTCCACGATTATGACTTGTTCTAACGCCATATCTCCAGCATCGACTCCCTCAAAGCTGGCCTCCCAACAGCGCAGTTCCTCCACCGCGCCATTTACCGCACAGGGACATCCCTCATCCAAAAGAAGCAAATCAAACACCTCCGCGCCTTCCGCCTCTGCGTCGTCAAGGACGGCCCCGACGTCGCACTCTTCAACCACCCCGCGGCGCTGACGAAGCTGGCCCTCTGGATCGGTGAGGCCCTCCTCGAGCAGGAGCGCGAGGCGACAGGCAAGCTCTCCCACGGCGGGCGAGGCACGCCGCTCGTAGTGGCCAGCCTCGACGAGAAGCAAGGCCTCTACGTCGTCGTGGGTACGGGCGGCGGGGGCGGGCCGGACACGGTGTTCCTGGACAAGGAGGCGGCGAATAAGCGTAAGAAGGAGAAAGAAGAAAAGGCGAAGCGGCGCGAGGCGGATAGGAAGGCGAAAGAGAAGATAAGGGAGGAGAAGAAGGCGGCGAAAGACGCTGCTGGGGAGGACTATGATGAGGAGCTTGAGACGGAGTCGGAGGGCGAGGTTGTTTCGGAATCGGAAGAGGACGACTCTGACGATGAGGAGGATCTCGGAGGAAAGGGCCGGGGATATGGGCTGAATCGGTTCGGGACGGCGTTTAATGATGTTATTTCTGATACGGGGGCGAGGGTGAGGGTGGATAGTTTTGAGCATTGCGTTGTGGAGGTGAAGAAGGAGGATCTGGGGGGTTTCCTTGAGAGTTTGAGCATGAAGGCTGTGGTGGGATGAGTTCTCTCTCTCTCTTTTACGCTTGTTTTCACTGCATGCTGTTTGGCATTTTGTTTTTGCTTGTTTTCTTTCCGTTCTTTGCTTTCCTTTCTTTCTTGTTTGGCATTTGAGTTCTGACCTTTTCTTCGGGTTTGTTTTTCTGCTTTTGTGATGGAAAACTACGGGTCTCTACGAAAGGAAAGATATTTGGGGGGGGGGGAATCGGGATGTTGTCTTCTCATTCTTTTTACTTGATGAAGGCGCTGGGTGTTGTTGAAAGGGTATAATAGCCACATTCCTTTCGAAATCAATGATGTATTTCTTGACGTTTGCCATGTTGAGGAGCTCGACACAAAACAGGGACCCATCACTCATCCCTGCTCAGGTCTGAAGAAGAAAATAGTAATTCTTGACGATCAGAATGGGGACGCCTGTACGCTGTGATACGAGCGAAGGCTAGTGCTGCGGTGATGGGCTTTCGTTGACTCGGCGTGATGCTGCTCTTTGGAGCATGGGAGAGGCCCAGAGGAGACCAGGCCATGATGAGGAAATAAATCTCGGGGAGGCACCATCGACCCATCTCTTCAACTCCGCGGCATCTGGAGATTTATTGAACGCATTGCCGGATGAACTGATGCAAGGCCACCGTGTCATACGTTACGCAGCGCCGCAAATATTTTGGCTGCCTGCCCTCCTTAGCACTTGCGACCTCGACAATCCGCCTGGATAGAAAAGCAAGCTCGGCGGAGTACTTCACAAGGCCAAGTGACTTTCTCTCTTCAATATCGAGGCGCCTCATGGCATTATCCCAGAGCTGCTTCCACCGATCTAGTCCACGAAACAAGATAGACGAGCCGTTGCCGATGAGCATTGAAGTATGATAATGGAACATGACGTGTTGAAAAGCTGATTTGTCAGTTTTATTTAGCTTTGCTACTATTTCATGCTACAGGACAAGATGGAAACTCACCGAAAATAGTCACAAGAAAGTATTTGACATCAAGCTGCTGAAAGAGAGCCGCGGTTCCCCCCGTCCACTCATCTCCAAGCAATGCCGAGATAAGGAATTTTAAACACGGCGAGCTAGAGCCGAAGTCCTCCTGAGATCGAAGACTCTCAAAACTTGCAGGACAGTCGGCATTCCAAAGCTCGTCTCTACACGGGAGATGGCTGGTCATGTCGAAGAACGTCATGGCAGGAGGATGGTTAGAGAAGAGCGTGAACCACCCGTCGTTGATAAAAACCCAATGGACAAGCCTGATGCGAGATTCTTTGCGCACGAACATGTGCCAATCCTGGCCTGGGCCGTGCCTGGTTCCGATGATATCGAGGCCTCTCAGCAAATCCACGAGCATTGGGTGACACTTGGTGATGAGGCGTTGTCGTATTTTGGCATTTTTGACACAGGACTGGAGGGTTTCTATGATATACGCCGCTTGGCATAATTCTAGTGTCTGCTGAGGATCGGTCGGTGCTGTTGAACCGAGCAATTGTTCCACGTGGTGGAAGATATACTTCTCAGCTATCTCACGCAGCCTTAACACAAAGGAAGCGAGCCCGGTATTACTTCCTTGTCGGTAATGGATATACGCGAAGCCCGAGACCGCAATTGCCAGCAAGAGACTCGGGTCCGCTTGGTCAGGGCGGAAGGTCAGCTTGTGGATGACTGTGGCTAGTAATTGCTCCCTTTGAAAGAAGACCTCTATACACTCGCGGAAGTTCGAAACCGTAAAAAATGCGGCTGACGATGCTGTCGCGAGAAAATCCTGGATATCTGGTTCTACTGTAGCGACTTGCTGAAGACCTACTTCCAGGAGACTAACCCTTGCGCGAAGCTCCTCGTCCGAATTGCCCAGATCTGGTCGGTCTGGTGTACTACCTGGAAGATGTTTGCCGTCCATGCCGCTATGATCCAGATCCATGCTGAAGGACGGGCCGATGAAACTTAGGAATAAAAGACGTGGGTCAATCGTGTCAGAGATGGTAATATCATAATTGTCCGAGGATTCCCGGTATGCTGCCGGTTGGCCAGGACTCTGTTCCGGTTCCCTGGTAAGGATGATTTCGTCCACCGGACCCAGGGAAGGATCTGTACATGCGAGCATAAATGGTAATGGAAACTGCCTTTTGCCTGTAGACGGATGCTTCCCCCCTCGCATCGACTCGGCAAGGTGTGTGGGATCCGTACAAAGCCTGCCATACGTGCAACTTAGATCTCGCGAAGCGCAACGCGCGCAAGGAGTCTTCGAGTCGCACGAAACCTTTACACGAGAGCACGCGTCGCAGGAATGCACCTTTCTCCCGCGCTTGGCATCCGGCGGCAGAAGACGGTTGCCCCTGGACGGGCAGGTTTTGGTATGGCGCTTGGCGCCGTCGACTCGGCGAAAGGCCCGGCCACAGAAGGGGCATTCATGATGGCGGGATGGAGTGCTTCGAGGGAAAGGTAATTGGCATATGTGGCACTCGGGAGGATTCGGCGAAGTCATTAGCCCCAGGAGAAAGACAGGAGAGATCAATTGACATGGAAATGATGGATTGTGGTGGGTTTGGAGAGATGAGTGCTTTTCCCGACGCTGAAACGGCAGAGTAGGTTAGAACTAGATCGCCTAGACAGTTAAGCGTTAAGCGATGCTTATATGCGAATTTGGACAGTGAGAGAGATTGATGTGGTGTGAACTCTCTTGGAGAAAATAAACTCCTAAAAATCACTTCTATTACCCAAGAAGGAGGATGAGACTAAAGAAATACGAAAGGCGTCCTTCTAAGGCGGAAGTTAGGCCGATAGGTCTTCTATCTCGATCCGGATTAAGCTTGTGTCGGTTTTTCGTATACCAGAGTAGAATACCGAGTAATTGCATGTCGAAAAAGCCAGTGTGTGAATTTCCCGGTCTAATATCACCAAAGGCTTTGATCGGCCCCAGTCCATATGAGCTCGACTCGACTCGTGGCAATCAACCTAGCAAACATGTCGCCGATTTCATTTCTCATGCCGTTTATCTTCTGGTCGAGCTTTCTGCTTTGATTCCTTCAGGAACAATGGCGTGTAAGTGAACATACGGTTCCATTGTCCAATAAAGTGTGCTTGCTAACAGCCAGTCGTCCAGACCATCCCTTTGTCTCGAGATGCTCGACCCTTTCGATACTAGCGGAAGCCATACACGTCGGATCCCGTGGTGTTACGCCTAGTTATTCATGTGTCCGTAGACACTCGACACAGGTTCAACACAAGGCTTCTTCAACTACTCGATATCTGTCTGGAGAGGCCAAATCATTCAACTTGGTTGAACATGTTCTGTATGAAGCCTTATTCCTACCAGAAAGAAAGAAACGAGCTAACCGCGTCTCACCACGGATAATAGCACCGACTTCGACAAGCTTGTGAGCTGGGCCAGAAACGGATCCATGTGGCCTCTCTCATTCGGCCTTGCCTGCTGCAGCATCGAGATGATGCACGTCTCCATGCCACGATACGACCAAGATCGTCTCGGCATCATCTTCCGCGCCTCTCCCCGCCAAGCCGACGTGATGATCGTCGCAGGCACCGTGACGAACAAGATGGCGACGGCGGTTCGGCAATGCTACGATCAAATGCCCGATCCGAAGTGGGTTATTAGCATGGGCAGCTGCGCGAATAGCGGAGGATATTACCACTACAGTTATAGTGTTGTACGGGGCGTTGACAGGATCGTGCCGGTTGACGTCTATGTCCCCGGTTGCCCGCCGACGAGCGAGGCTTTGCTGTATGGCATGTTTCAGTTGCAAAGGAAGATCCGGCGAACAAAAGTTACTCGGATGTGGTATCGAAAATGAGCTCCGGGGCAAGATGGATGATTCGCCTCCAACTTCTAGCTTACATATAGACAATAGAACATTGAAGTCATGATTCAGCTTAGGCAACCTCTGAAGGGCCATGAATGCTCCGGCATTGTAGCTGTAACGCCATTAGGTCCGGACACTGAGTAGAGTGGACTCAAGGTCGGCGACTGTGTCTTTGCCCTCATCCGTTCGAGGCCTTCGTCGAGTCAGCCCTACGCCTCAACTCATTCCTACGTACCTCGGTAGCTTAGATCATTATATTCGAACCTGCGGCTTGCGATCCACGCTCATCAAGGCTGAGCGTGCTTATCAGAAGCGGTAGCGGAGAGGGGCGAAGCGGCAGCCTGGTGGTTTAGTCCATAATACATCTGAAGTCCCTTTTTTCCTCTTTACAGGCAGATGAAAGCTTGTTTTGCACAGCCACGATGTCTTACCCGGTAGTGTGGATGGGAGAGCCAATGGCGAGAGAGCACGGAGGGTTCTTTTGGGAAGATTTGCCATCGATTGTCTTTTCTGGTGTGTTCTGCATCAAGAAGGAGGTCGATTGAGGAATGCGACTCGTAGGTCGGTGTTGTTGAGTCGTTAATGTTTGACACTTTCAAACAAGGCTCGGTCGAAGAGGGAGAGGGTCTGTGGTCCGGGGTTTTCTGAATAATACTCTACTTTGGTGTTGAATATGAGTGGCGGATTGATAATATTTATAAATCCAAGATGCCAAAGCTCCATTTGTCTCCTTTACTCCGTCCGTTATGGAGTTGAGTTCAATCGAGCCAAGTCAGAGACAGAAGAAGGTCGCAACACCTCCGTGCCTTCCGCTTTGGCGCCGGTTGATGAACCCACCCCGAGCCCAGGCCAATAAAAGTGGGGAGTTGCCTGTTTCTTTGTCGCCAGCGAGTTCAGGGGGTACAAGCGGCGGATGTACCAGGGTACTCGGTTTTCTTTCGGTGCCTTGACGGAGACGGGAAAGAGAGAGTTTTGTAAGTACTGCTGTACCACTATGAACCATTTACTCATGGCCTCGGTCAGCCCGGTTCAATGTTTCCTTTTCTTTGAGAAGCGGGCTTGACAGTCTCGATTCCCTTTTTGCTGGGATTTTGCAAATCTGCCCAGGTCGGGGTAATCGTGCAGCAGGGATCCAATGACATCAATTGAGGTCCAAACCAGAGCGAACCATGCGAGACCAAGACAGGGCTGTGAGGCCAGGGTCTAGGGGAGGGGCATTAATACCCCTCCATGACTTGACAGCCGGCGTTAATGAGACATCTCTGTTTATCGTCTTGAACAGGAGTTGGGATGAATGTGAAAAGATACTCGAAATCGAAGAAGAAAAGGGAAAAAAATCCCGAACCCACCGAGGCATCTATCTCTTGATCCCTATCAAATCCGGACACACTGCCTCAGCTGGGGTTCGAGTTCTAGTCTCAGTCCAATCGCCGGCCCCTCTCCCGAAGCCGTCTGGTGATGCGATTCTATTCGACGCCCCACTGCAAGACTGAGCTCATTCAATTCTCCCTCTGTCTCCATGTTAATACTGACCCGAGTCTCGTCCGGGTTGGCCAGGCTGCGCTCGAGTACGAGGTGAGGAAGGGGTGAACAGAAACAGTTGGGGTTACTCTCCAGTGGCCTGGCCAACCAATTATGGAGTCCAACCCAATTAATCGGCCTTTACTTCCGAATGTTGAAGCCCGTGAGTAGTAGCTCTTGTCGGTGGTGAAACGTGAAACGCAGAGAAGGCTCCAAGGAAGTGCAGTACAACATCTTCAGGTCTGGTGCCGTCCCCTGCCGCAGCCGTAAAGTACCCTGTACTCGACCCTCTCCCTCCTGCCAAGTTCCTTCTCTGGTCTAGTTGCCTGGTGCCGTGCTCCTTCTCCTTCTCTTCCGCTTTGTAAAAGGTACAACTGTACCTACCTCCTAGCGCCTCCTGCCTCCTGCCAAAAGCTCTTGCTCAACCCATAAAGCTCAATCGCTCCTTCTCCAAAGCCCCCCAGAAACCCCACCATTAAACAACCGATTACTTCGTACTCGCCTTCCCTTTCAGTTCTTCCAGTTCTCCTTCCCCCGTTTCACGTCGCAAAATCTCGCGAAGTTCCACAACTCCCACCACCACCACCAACCACATCACCTCCTCCTTCCTTTTTCCCCTTCTCGTCCCCCGCATTTCTCCAAGCCTCGCGAATCGATTCAACAACAAGCACACCGACCAAAGCCGGCGATTTTGCTTTTGTCCTTTCGAGATAGCCAAAGAGAGAACAACCTATAAATCCTGTCTTTGCGAACCCCAAATTAGACTGCGCGCAAATCGGACCAACCCCACCGGCTTTAGCACCCCGCAATCCGCGAAGCGAGCAGAGCAACGAAGAAGGCCACTTCGGCAGAAACGAGTAGATTAAAAAGGCCAAGCGATTTTGACGCCGCGCTTCTGTTCTAGTCTTCAAGAGAAATTATGGGAAAATCGTGAGCCTTTCTCCTTCCCTTTCCCGTTTACGAGCCTTGCGATTATCTCCGACGTGAGGAAGACAAGGAGAGTGGTGCGTCTGAGAGGACCGGCCACGCTTTTGCTAGCTCGGGTTCATCTCTCTCTCGTCTCTCTCGTCCTTCTCGTCTGTGTCCATGTCGCGAACAAGCCCTGGTTTTTCTCGATCCTTTGGCGATCGTCCTGGCCAGTCTGGGGCTCTTGGTCTCAAGCTTGCTGTGGTCGCTAACCTTTGCGGTGAATCGCTAGACAATCCAAGCTCTCTCAAGAGCAGCTTGCCGAACTCCAGAAGTCGACGCATTTCGACAAGAGGGAACTCCAGCAATGGTACAAGGGTACGGAATATGAAACGCTCAAACCTCGAAGAATCCCCCGCTCCTCACCACCAAATCCGCTCACGCCATATCTTTCCACTCCCTTGGAAGAAAGTTGAAAGAGAGTCCCATCTCAACTAACGTGTCCAAAACTGCTTAGGCTTCCTCAAGGACTGCCCCTCAGGCCTCCTTTCCAAAGAAGAATTCCAAAAGATCTACCGTCAATTCTTCCCCTTCGGCGATCCCAGTTCCTTTGCAGACTACGTCTTCAACGTTTTTGACAGCGATAAATCTGGCACCATCGACTTTAAGGAGTTCATCTGCGCCTTGAGCGTTACGAGCCGCGGCAAGATGGAGGATAAGCTCGATTGGGCGTTTCAGCTGTACGATATCGACGGGGACGGCAAGATTAGTTATGATGAGATGTTGAAGATTGTTGAGGCGATATACAAGATGGTACTACCGCCTTTGCCCCTTTTAGGCTTCTTCACAGCCCTCCTTCTCTCTCCGTAGTGCCCTGTACTGACATATTTACCCCCAGGTTGGCTCGATGGTCAAGCTCCCCGAAGACGAAGATACCCCTGAGAAGCGCGTGAGGAAGATCTTCCGCATGATGGACAAGGACGAGAATGGCAGTTTAGACATTCAGGAATTCAAGGACGGCAGCAAGCGAGACGAGACTATTGTTTCTGCGCTGTCTCTATACGACGGTCTGGTATGATAAGTTGGGAAGAGGAAAAGAAAAGAAAAACGATGAAATGATTTTGGTTTATGGTTATTATTACCCTCATCCGCACAGGCCTTTCTCCTTGGTTTCTTAAGATTATCATCATACTTTGGTTATTTTGTAGGGCGCCTTGCTTTTTGTATGTTTTCTCTTTTCCTTTTTCCCTGCGTTGAAACGTGTGCGAAGATCCGATTTTCTTCCCTATTTCCTTTTTGTTTTCCAAGTAGCGGTTGGGAATTGAACGGTATGGTGTTCATTCTTATTGCCTGAAACGGAGTGAGGTAGAAGATTGATGTTGTGGATGAAGTGGTTGTGAGATACGTTCGATTCGTGTAAGTGAGAGCTCTGCCACAGAGTCGAAGAGGGTTCACAGCTTTGCCTGCTAGCGTTCTTGAAATCTACCAGGAACCGTTCCCCGAGGCAAAACGAGCATTCGAAGCCGCGTACGCCGCCGTGTCCATTAATATCAAGATATTATCTACCCTTCGCTCTTACCCTCCTGACTCGCCTAAACGTCCACAAGCACAGCCGCGCAGTCAAAACGTTCTGTCCCTCCTCCGAGAAAGATGCCCTTCAAGGCCCCCTCCCCCCCTTCGACTTTATTCACTCC